>VYZW01024212.1:1598-42407 GCA_013401315.1 Balaeniceps rex
GAGTTGTCATTTATATATTAGGAAAAATCAAGATAATTTTTTGGCTCCTGCAAAAACCCAGCTCTGAAGAAGGCAACAAAATATTCACCTTTTAATAGGAAATCTCCTCTATCTATCTCTGCCTCAGTTGCTCCCAGCTTAATAATTAGTACAAGAGGTCTGCAGAAAGAATCTCAACATACTCAAAGGGCAAAGCAAGACACAGCTCTCAGATCTTGCAGCCTGGCAATTCCATACTTGGTACTATTATTCGTACTGTTATAGCCTGGAGCTATTTTGTCCTACTTCAGGGGAGTGAATTGGTTGTCAAAACCTTAGGAATTAGGAAATTGTCAAAACAGAACCTTAAGCTACTGTTTGCTTCCCCTTCTGTGTTCCTGCACCCAGTACAACCAAACAGAACTTCAGGATTTTGTCCTCTTCCTGGCCAAATGATAGATTGCTTTAAACAGAAGACAACAAGTGATAAAAACAAGTGCTATTTATCTACATAACCCAAGGTATGGATTATTAAGATTATTATATGGATTATTGTTTTAAAATCTATGAAGCTTGATCCGTTGGTGGGCATTTTCATAAATATGCAGTTTTCCCCCAGGTACCTGCAAGAGTTACCAAATAGAGTAAGCTATGAATATCATGAAGCAAATGTGGTTTAAGTGTTGCAAATGTATCTGTAAATATTATTTTTATTGTAATTGCTCTCTTTGTTCTAATCCATGATACATATTAGATAGCAACAATCTTCCTTTGCAGTTTGGCCTCCTTGGTAAGCAAGTAGAGTTGGGATCCAGTCAGATCCTACCAGCACTTCTATGCACACTTGCTCGCTGCCCAGAATGGAGTGATTTATGTTATTTGAAAAAAACTCATGGTGCTATAGTTTGTAGCCACAAGGAAATCTTCCAGCTGCAATCCCATATGGGATTCTAAGGAAATAATGACATGAACAGCCCTATTCATTTTAGTTACCGGCACTCCAAAAGACTGGTGATATTTGCAATTTCTTTATCAGTGACAGGCATTCACTGCTGGTCATAATGGTAAGATCCCAGAAATTCTGGGATTTGTAGCTGAGCTTGCTTAAAATAGCACCACTAAGGGAGTATCTACACTGGAGTTACTTCCCACTTTGTGTTCTTGGATCAAAGCTGATTTTATCTAGTTGGGTAGCAATGCAGCGGTAGCAACCCAGAGGACAATATATGATGGCTACTGAACTATTAACTTCACAGAGGAAGCTCCTTGGGTGGGCTTCACTTGACCTAGTTTAAAGTAGACCCAGGCATGCTTAAGAAAGGAGTTTTGTCTGCAGTACAGATGTCTCCTGTCAACGATGGTTGAACTTCCTTAGCTTTAGAGAAGAGAGATTGGTATTGATATCGCTCTTCCTTGTCTACCTTGACACAGTTGCTACTCCTGGCTCCGCAGGAAGCAGGCTTAGCAGCCTATGCAGGGAAGCAGAAAAAGGCTGGACTCTAAGCATAGTTCAAGGAGAATATAGTTATTACAGTACAAGAAGAGGCATTTAGCCCAAACAATCTTTTACCGTTTTTCTAGGAGAAAAAATATGGAAGGTGGACAAAAAAGCACACGCGGATGAATTTCAAAATACAGTTTGCTTGGTATGTCTATCCTTTGCAGGGCAAAAATAACTGTGCAGTAACTGAACACTTCCTTCTGCTAATTTACAATGATGCAGCCCTATTCAAGGAATTAAAACTGGCTAATTAAAATGCAGCTGACTCTATAAAAAACTTACTTAGAGAACTCTTACTGCTGATCTGCATAACCATTTTTTATCTACTACTTTATTTGAAATTAATGCAAAGCTAGTAAAAGCAGCTGTGTTTTATGGTTTTCTCCTATAAATCTTAAAATGTGTAAGATGGTTAGATGTAATAACACCAGAAAAATAAAGATAACAGAGTGCACACTTTGGTTCTAGTGTGGCTTCAGCAAGGTTTTGTTTGGAGTGCCCAGCTGCGTATACAGACGCAGTGGAATTTAGTTTGTGAGGAACCTACAAAAATTACACAAATAACTAGCATTTTTTTAATGAATAATACACAGACATGCACCTGCTTCAGAGACTCCATAGATTAGTCTTGCAGCCAATAGAAAAGCCCCTTGGAATTCAATTACATGGCTGGAAAACAGAAAACAAAATCATGGCTATACTTTTAGAACTGATACCAGCAAAATGTTAACCAGTTCTTGGGCTGAGCTTTTCCTGAGGATTAGATTGTTTCAGTTTGTTTTACTTCCCTGTGGCTTATTGAAAATTTATATTATTCTATTCTATTCTTGCAGCTGGAGCCTCTCCCAGAAGATATTGTGCACCAAATCCCCAATATGAATGCAATAGCTTCTTTAAAAAAGACCACTGAAATTCAAAGTATGTTTCTCAGTTTGGGTTGGTGGGTTTGGGGTATTTTTTTATTATTAATTAATGTCATAGACATTAAACTATTGTTTCAGAGAAAAGAGCGGGCAAATGTTTTATGTATAAACCAACATGCTGTGTCTAGTATACATACACATACATATATGCTTTTATTTTTGTTTCTTTGACATCTCTTAGTTTGTGCTATGTATTTAGCCCTGAAAAAAATAACCCATTGAAATTATTTAGAGCTTTACAATTCTTGAATATTCCCAAATCTTTCCATTCCAGAGCCACTTGGATAAAATAGATGTTTGTCAGTGAGGGACAGGAACAGACAGGTAAATTAGAGCTCTAACACATAGTTTCTTCAGATTCTGTTTGTGCAGCCCTTTACAAGTTACTCCTACTGTATAGGAGCTTGAGATAGAGTTTAAAAGCTCAAAATAGGCACTGATCCATGGAACAATGCTAAGGAATACGTTATTTAATTCTGTTTCTGGTGCAGAGGGTACTTGATTGCTTCACTTGTGTGCCCTGACCCCAACCCTTTACTACCCAGATGCTTTAGGGTATTTGCTCTGGTCTTACTGAAAAATTTTCTCTTTGCCATCAGTTGCCTTAATCCAACTGAGCAGACTTCCCTTAAATTCTCTAATCTTCTGCTCTCTGCCATTTTACCGAGGCAGTGGGAGCTTCCTGACTTCTACTGTTTGCTGGCTCCTTAACAATAACAAATGGATAACAAATGTTTTGCTTCATGTTAGATGAATCACAAATAACTGGGATTCATCTGTATAAAATAAATGTAGTTTTTAAAAGGGACACCATGCACTATCCATTGATCATACAGTAATTATTAATCTGATTTTAGTTGTAAATGGACGATTAACATTCATTGTAGGTATATAATTCATCCTTCATATACAGTAGTCACCCAAATATGCAAATGCTCTAAGTAAATCAGCTCTATATGATAAATTCCAATAAATCATTTTTGCTGGGTGATATGTCCTAGGGTAGCTCATGAGCTCCTTAAAATTCCCTGTTAATGACCTGGAAGGAATCTGCAAGTTAAGGAAATTCATGCACTATGCAAGATAGAGCACATTTGCAAATGATAATAAGGACAGAAAGCTGCACACAAGCCACAGACATTAAGAAAGAATATGCAATTCCATTTGAAATGAGACAAGTATTTAGTGAAAATGGATCTGAAACAAAAAAGGGTGAATTGAGGAAAAAAATACTTAATACTGGACTCCAGAAAGTCATAGTGTCTTACTAGAAATACACACAAATGATGGCAGTTCAGAAAGAAGGAATGGATTTAGGAACAAATATGTAGTGTGAGTCTAAAAACATAGTTCGGAGCTCTGCAGAGTGGCTTAACTTTGCTTGTTCAGAACAAGCTTAGGTTTGAGCTGAGCTGGTACAGTCACGGCAGTCCAGTGGGCTGTTCTTCTGAAACCTAAGTCGGGCTGCTCAGGGTTTGGAATTATTTATCAACAATATTCTTGTCTTTTCTTGCAGCTATTACCTAAAAGGTTATGCATACATCATTTTGTCTGGAGAGAGACCAAGTATTAGAGAAGAATATGCTTTGATGATGGAAATGAGCACTGAGGAAGTTTAGTGTATCTTTATGGAGGATGCATATTTAGATGGAATTAAGAGAAGCAAGTACATGTTGAATACTATAGGGACTTATGCAGGCTGAAAAAATTAGGCTGTGGGGTAACACCTCGAGAGATACTGAGAAAGTTTGAGAGAGAGACTGATTTGTTTGGGTGGTTGCTTGCATGTATATTGAGTCTATATTTCTGTGATCCAACTTTGATAATGAATATTAGCAATATTTTAGACAAAAAAAAGTCCCTCCTCTGTGTTTGCTGCAAAAAATTGAAGATACAATACTTAGTTAGACAATGAGAGGAAACAACTTTTTTCTAACTAGAATGGAATTTGTATAAATGTTTTGTTTGTGACAATGATCCAAAGCTCCTTTGGAAATGTAATACATTTGGAAGTAGTAGTTCCCACACCCATGTAATATGCCATTTCTAAACAATCCTGTTCACTAGCTTGAATACCACCCCCAAACTATTTTTTCCAAGTAAGCCATGGTACAGCATGTCCAAATCTATCTGTGAAAGGCAATTACAAATGCCTGTAACAGTGACAGAAACATTCACTTTTATTATTTCCTGGTAATAATCCGTGCTCCCAAAAATCTTTGAGGGAGACTTAAGCACATTTTCATGCTGAAAGCCAAAGCATACCTAGAAGACTGATTTGGTTTCATTGCTTGTTCTTGTAAGCCGTGGTTGCTCTTCAAGTTTTGTATGAATGAAACCAGCAGTATGCTTCATTCTTTCCCCTGAGCTCCACCAAGTTCTTCTCAATGAATGTAACAGGACCGGTAGAGTTTCACATTCCAGTATAGCACAGTAGAAATGACATTTTCAGAGATGTGAGCAGTTTGAGGCAGACGCTTTTTGAGCTCATTTAATTGTCAATCCACAGCATACCTAGGGTTTCTAACAAAGCTCCTTTGCAGCTGCGTGCTGTAATTGCCTCTCCATTCCACAAGACTTTGCCTGCAAATCTTTTGGTTGAGCACACATGCAAGCCCTGTATGTTTTGTGCACAACATACAAATGCTGTTCTTCATAAAAGAAGCTTGCAAAGCTGTTCTGCTTACCACAGGTGCTTGTAAGGTACAGCTTTCTGAATTTAAAGAAAAATCTACCATTGCTTTTTCACAAGCATCAGAAAGCCCTTTTTGCATGAGGTACCCACTGCTACCTGGATGCTATTCCTAATTGGGACTGCTTTAAAATTTCCTCCCACAAACCACAAACACCCTGCCATGCACTCCCTTTCTCCAAGACCCTCCACTGCAGCATAGGTGCTGCCACCTGCTTCCTGGCCTGACTCCACTCTCCCACTTTATCACTGAAGCCCCTCTCATAACACAATTCTCAATGCAGGGAAACAAGGAAAATCACAGATTGCGTGGGAGTGAAGGGCAGTTAAATGGGCACAGAGAGCCCACTAATATGCTTGAATTGGCCCTGAGTTTTAGTGTTACAAGAAAGTCAGGATTCAGGGGGCAGCTGGTGTGCGAGCCTGTGTGTGAATGAACGAATGCGATGTAGCAATCCTCACTGATGCTGTTTTATTGTTGCTGCAGGAGAGCAACACAGTGGTAGCTGGTTACTAATATTTTATTTTATGAATAAGAGCCCTTGAAAACTCCAGCAGTGAACATGGGTTCATTTCTTTTATAGGCAAGAGGGGGTATTATTCCCATGCCAACAGATTTGATTTTCTTGCACATCTGTTTCTGCAACAAAAACCCCACCCACTCTGCGAACATTTAGCTCATAAATTATAGGGTTTGAATTGGGTGTATATTGCAAAGACTGACTTTTGCACATATGATCTGTGAGAACATTGTGGAATGCTCATATAACATTTTTGTTTGTTTTTAGTGTATTTTTTAATGAATAGAGAATATGGTCTCTGAGCACAGTAATAATAGAGAATATTTTTGTCTCGTTTTTATAAAATTTGCCAGGCTCCAATCATTGAGCCTACTGTTATGTACATAACTTTTTAGCTGTGTCTTTCATGCTTTTGGAGCAAAGCCAGCCTCCTAACACTTAATGTCAACTTTGTAGGATACTTAATATACTTTACATTTTATCCCCAGAAGGTCCCTGTTATTTAAAGATTCTGCAAACTACTCAAATGTGCACACTATTAGAGTTCAAAGAAACATGCTGGCCATGCTCGCTGGTTGTTCTTGCACATTGACTTGGGCTTTCATCTTGCAATGATGTTTTTGAATAAAGACATTTTCAGGCTTTATTGACAGCTGCTTTCTCACTGGAGGGAAGAGTTCATCTTTCGAAAAGCCTGAAACTGTGTTGAGAGCTGTGTTACCAAAGAGGGAGTTTTCAGCAGCCTTTGTGCAGCACAGGCAGCACCACCGCTGGCCTGGCCTCCCAGCTGTCAAAGCCTCCAGCTACCCTCCAGATAAGCACCTCCACTCAGCCCGCTGCCCAGCTGCCAAAATCCTCCTTTTAGCCCTCGGAAAAGTTCCCTACTTGATCCCCTCTCTTTCACAGCTGTTGAAACCCTCTGTCTAATTCCCAGATAAGTACCCTGACCCAACCTCTGCAGCAGCTGCTGGAAGCTTCTTGCTAAACACTGAATAAACTCTGGTCCAGAGCTCCCAGCCTTCCCAAAGCTCCTAATTTCCAGGTGTCATCCACCTGGCAATTAGTGAGTGCTCGGTGGATTACTGGACTGTAAGAAATACATATGTAAATTCTTACTTGTTCACCTGGTTACCACTAATCAACCTCTGTTTCTTAATAGCACTGCAGTAGCAGATCATTTTATATGTTGACGATGAGTCACCTGCCATTACTGTTTGTGTTGCTCAAGAAGCTTCTTACTGTCTCTTCTGTTGCAGGCAGAATGCTGAGAATACTCATGTTTTTAATCCACTGCTGTGTTTTCACACAGCAAACCAGGAGGCTCTATTCCTTATGATATCTGGCAGCTTTCCAGCAACAGCCAGTTCATATATGAAAGTTTTAAATAAATTATTGTTCTAGTGTACGCCCTGAGGTTGGAGGAGAAAGAACATCCAGGACTAACAAACCTGATTGTTCTGGCAACATCACTTCAGTCTGAGCTGGCATTTCTGACTTTTTTCCTTTTCAAGACAGTGCTGTGTGAGCACTTTGTACAACAATGTTCATTTTTCTAGTCCTATTTGCTGTATATGCATCAACTGTCTGCCTTATCAGAGCTTCTAGGTATTAACCCTGCCCTGAACTCCCTTCACCTTGCGTAGATAAAGCCAATAGCTTGTCTGACAGTATGAGTTCATTAGCCTGTGTGTTACTCCTCCAGTTTATTACCTTCTGGGGAAGGGTGTGACACCGCCCTTGGAATGAAAGCACTTTCCAACTTGGCATTCTTAGGTTCAGAAATATACCTCTTCACTGCAGTCTGAAATTTCAACTGTACTGCTTACACCACAGTGATTTTAAATTATAATCACCCAGTTTTGAACTAAGTGATTACTATGCTTGTACCACCATGCTAGCTAAAATTCCCATAAATTATTATGTGTGCTTTCCTTAGGCAAGTACTGGAAGTCAGTGGAGCTGTACTCTGTGCCAGTGGATTGTGCTCTGGCTGAGTCTCAGAAACAAGAGAGGGAGGAAACAGAAACGGTATCTGCTATGGCCTCTCTTTCAGTGGATGTTGAGCAGTGCATCCCTCAGGAAGGCAGCAGGTAAGCGTATGCAATTATTGCAGAGAACAAGGCTTTTGCTCCAGTCAAGTGAGATGAAGACTGCTAGACTAAGGGTTGTTCCAAAATTATCTGCTAATTGGAATTTTTCAACCCTGGATTTGAGTTTTCTCACTTGGCCACTGGAAGCAGAGGTATTCTATGCTAGCAGGTATTCTTTTGGCCTGTGTAATTGTTTACTAAGGTTTGTGATTAGTACAAGAACCTTGTTTTCTCCCCATGTCTAATGCTCTCCACTACATAAAAAGTGCAATATCCGTATGACGAAAAAAGACATGATCAAGTGTAATCAACCATATTGTTCTCATTGGAAGTTATTCAAACCTGGTTTAGTTTTAATTTTCTAGGAAGGCATTTAACACATGGTCAGATAAATTTAATAAGGATGGACTTAAATCATTATTAAATGATATTAGACAGGCATTAAAAGTTACTTCCCTGGAAGCAATGGAACGGTGCCAGTATAAAACTTAAAGCAATACTGACCAGGATTAAGGCCAACTTTTTTTGTGTACCAAGATGAAGGTACACCAGCGAAGAATGAGAATGCTGGTTTTTCCAGCTTGTCAGGTGCTTTTTACATTAATGAAGATTGCTTTCAGTTTCACAAATTGAGAAAATGATACAGTAACTGCTGTTGTGGTTTTTGCCAATTAGAGATGAAAAAAATTGATAGCCACTGAACACTCTGTCATCTACAAAACAGTATTTCTTCAAAGAGTTGTTAGGAATCAGAAAAGCCACTGCAGAAGTTCTTGGAGTTTCCTATTTACTCATTTTAAGGACAAACTTTCCTGGCCTTCACCAGTAGAGGAAGACCCAAAATGCAGTGGAACCATTCGGTTTCCATCACACAGAGAAAACCAGGGAGGGAGGAGGAAAGGGAAAAAAAAAAGCCTTATAAGGAGACTCATCGTCTCCCTGCAGGCTGTGGAGCAGAGCTGTGTAACAACAGGAGAGAAAGGAGGGAGCTGTGGGTAAGCAGAGCAGTGGTGGGAGTGGAGCCAGAAGGATCCATGGCTCCTACGTCGTGACAGCTACTTGTTTGATTTGGTTCTTGCCTCCTGCATTGGCTCTTTTAATCAGAACTGAACTGATAGGCATCCAGGGGAACAGTGCGGTGCTAAAAGCTATGGATGCGTTTTGGAGTGAACGTCTCTCACAACAGTGGGAGCACTCATCTGTCAATGAGTTAACAGACATGGCTCAAAGGGACACACAGGGAGCAGAGCTAGCTAGTAAAGTTCGCAGTATTTACATAATTACCTTTCCAATTGTAATTATGTTTTAATATGCTATGGCTAATGTTGTGCTAGTATTATTGCAAACAAATCCATAAAAGCTTAGGGAAGAATCCGTGATGAACGGGAGACATATTTTAGATTTGTGAGAGTGCTAATCAGTGCTCAGCTAAGGAATAATGTAAGGTTTGTCATATAAATTTGTGACAGTTACGAGACTCTTCTGCTAGCCAGGGACAGAAAGGTGCCTGCTTGTGTGTGCATAGCTCTGAAATATAAAGAATTCTAGTTAAAACGTTGGAACTAATGCAGTCAAACAAAGGAAAGCTTTAAATTGTCTGAAAAAGGGAGTGGTTAATTGTGTGTATTTTTACATTGCCCAGAATAACCAAGAATTGTATTTGTTATGCGCCTTCACTCACTTAAAGCTACAGCCGTTGAGAGCAACTGCTGATCCTACATGATTTGAACAAAATAACCCTTTGACTAACACTGCACTTAATTACTGTATTTATTACCTACCTACTGATAACCTGTGACAGTTTCCACCCATTCTGAAAACAGAATTTCGGGGCAGAGCTGAGAGAAATGGAAAAAAACGGATGTGCTGAAATGTACACAAGTGGAATTCATGTGGCTGCCAGATTCATTACACTTCATCAGTTCTGGACTCTTACAGGGACAAATCTGTCGTGATGAATTGTTCTGTGGAAAAATGGCTTTGTTTGAAATATTTTCTGTGGTGCTGCAGAGATTTTTCAGCAGCACAAAAAACCCCCTATGCATGCATGCGTTCCTAAGTCTGTTTCCACATTTGTAACCCACAAAGAAGTCACCCGAAGCCAGATTGCCATCAGAGAGTGACAGGACAACATAAGTGCTGTCCCACTGGGCCAAAATTGATAGTTAGGTTTTCTGAGGCTTCGGGACATCATTCTCTTTGTTTTCTTCCTGCTGAATGTAAGGAAGAATATGGAATTAAAATGGTCTCCCTGAAGGTCTGATTTTGAGGGTCCTCTGAGCTGCGGGGAGACCTGAGAGGACCTGGCTGCACTTTGAGCAAGAATGAAAGTCCAGCACGGGATCATAAACCCAGGGACTGATTCAACGTTGCACACTCTGGTTTCGTGCCAGCATAATTTCATTCATTTCACGAAAACATGCCATTCATTTCATAGGCACATACCAACACAAACTGCAGTAATGTAGTGACGACTCCAACTTTGCTTTTTCACATTTGTTACGTTTGTTGTAACTAAGGACCAGGTATGCAATGCTTCTTCTCCAGCCCCTTTCTAGGGCAAATGTCAGGGCTGCAGGGACATGAAGAGTCATCTGGGCTCTCAAGCCCTCTTACTAAGGCCACTGAGATATGACCCACCTCCCCCCATTGTAGATGGGGGCCACCTTCAGAAGACCTGTTGCAAGCCTTTGCATTGAGTGTTTGTTTGGGAAAGTCGGTTGTGACAGGTAGGGCAGGATCAGAGCAGAAAGCACCATGGCTGTCAGGGCAGCCTGAAGGGTTCTTTCACCATGCCAGGAGCTGATTTACTTTCTCTTAATTCCCACCACGGTCAGCCAGGCTGATAATTCTGGCCTGCATCTCTAACCCTGTTTCCCTGAATTGATGGTAGAGATCCTGTTGACTTCAGCTTTGGATGGTCAGGCCTCCAGATGAAGAAAGCGGCAGCAAGAGACTCTTTGCAGGAAACTCTTGCCAGTTATGTTGGAGGATGTATTGGTGTTTGGAGTGAGATGACTCACTTTAAACTCAGATTTTGGGTAAAGCAGCTCTTTTCCTGGCCAGCTCATATCTGACTCATTTACCACTGATGAATAAAGGATAAAATGCTCCTGGCTAAGGCCCATCTTAAGTATTTCTCTTTCTTTCTTCTCTCTTTCTTTCTTTTCTTCAAGTGACAGTGCTGATTATTTTTTTATTTGATTTTCTCTGGCAGGCTAAATGAAGAAAACCGTGAAAAGCTGCTACGCTTTTGGTGTTTTATTTCACCAAAGCACAACTCTGCATTTTAAGATCCAATTGAAACTTGATTATAGACTTCAGAAGAGAACAGATATAGAAAAAAGAGTTTGTGGATAGGAAAGAAAACATGCATGATGCTAACACAGATTTAAATACAGATGCAATTAAAGGAACAGGCATGCCCTGTAAAACATTTCTAATTACCATAACTTTTGTGTGTTGATAACTGCTTATTCCCTATGTGAGATACAGATTTAGCTGATTAGAATTTTGCTTTGGCCAGACATCCGTTTCAGAAATCGTGCTATGAAAACATTCAGTACAGTGCTGTCCCTGATACATTGGAGCTTCTGTATGTTTCTTCTTAAAATGGAAAAATAAAAGGGTGTGGAGGGATATCTCTTTGCACTTACTATTTTTACAGCAAACAGTAAATCTTGAGAATGACATTTATCAGAATTTGACTTTATGGCCCTCATTCAGCTGAGCATAGATTTTACTGAAAAGGAAATAAAAACAAAGTGTATTTTTTAGACATTACTCTTAGTATTACAGAGCTACCAGTTGCAGTTTCAGTCACATTGCATTATATTACATACATTATATTATATACTAGAGCAACTGATTGGGTCATGGGGTACAGCTAGCCACCATCTAGGGTCACTTGCTGTGTTTGTGTATCAACTCATAAAGCTTCACTTAGCATTTCACTCTTTGGGTATCCACCTCAGCTGTGCCGAGTAACCTGCACATACCTGGCCATACCCCACAGGATCTGCAATCACAGCCAGGCTCAGGAGCTGAAGAACAGCTTCCCCAGGTCAGGCTGCAGACTTATCTTGCCCACCTTCCTCTTGTCCCCCAGTGGTGGGTGCGTAAGGAAGAGAACGAGGAACAGAGGAGTTTGAGAGCCAGCCTTGCCCTGGTGAGTCTGCAGATCTCAACAGCTGTATCTGACCCATCCTGTGTAAAAGCCTCCTGGATACCTACCCAGGCATAAACTTTTCAAAGCTTTTTTTGAACCAACTTACACCTTTGGCACTCAGGTAGTGAACCCCACAGCTTCATCGGGCATTGCACTTCTTTTTCTTTGCTCTAAACTTACTAACTGATAAATTCACTGAGGAACCTCTAGTTCTTGCATTGTGAGAAAAAAAAGCAGCTCTTCTTACTCATAGTCTCTGACCCATTTCTGGGTTTAAAGGCTTCAGCTGTCTCAAGACTCTGTATTCCTCCTGGTATGAAAATAATTTCTTACCTCTGATGATTCTTGCCCCTCTCTGTGCCTTTTGTAGTTTTCTTTGAGATGGATTAAGAACTGCATGCAGGACTCCACGTGTTGGTCACACTGTGGATTTACACAGTAGCTCAATGTTGGGGTTTTTTTCTTGTTTCTGTTGCTCTCTGCTCTTCTGCTATTAACTCTAAGCTCTCAGTCATAGCCATCACTGTGTATAAACAGTTAAATCTGTCCTCCCCCCTGTTTTGTGTACTGTGTGTAAGTTTGTGTTTGTTTACCTTCTTTTCCACTCAGAAATGGTGTTGCAGCTTTAGAACTGACTAGTATCAGTAATTTGGCATCATCAACAAACATTATCACCTAAATCTACCGGTAGTCTGCCAAGTCTGTTTGAGATGCTCTGGAGAATCCCTCCATGGTGAAAATTCACCAATATTATTATCCATTTCCTACTTTTGATGGATTGTTAATCTATGAGAGGACCTTCTCTCATAACCTAGGTTCCTCAAAGCATTTGGATAAAATTGTTGGAAGACTTTCTTGCAACAGGGATATCACTTGATCCCTCTTCCTTCATTTCCTTCAGAAACTTCTAATAAATTTGCAAGGCTTGCTTTCTCTGTAAGTGTTAAGACATAACTCTTACCCAAATTACTATTACCTAAATGCCTACTAATTCTATCACTGATTATATCTGCTTTCAATTCCCCCTTACAGGCTTACTCTATCGCCTGCAGTTTGCAAGGGGAATTGCATTTCTTACTTTCTCTACCTCTTGTGTGAATGTTTAGTTAAGCAGTAGAATATGCTCAATAATTATTTCTTTAGCAACATCATAATTACATTCCCCTAGAACTCAGTGGACAAATATCATCTGCTCTTAGCAATTTGGTAATGTTTAATGTATCAGTTTGTTCCAGTGCTGATTCAGTTTAAGATCGTTCATCTGCAAATAATAAAATCTCCCTGACACTTCTTTAGTGAACACAGATATAAATAGTTCATTTTGCTTTTGCGGTCTACCTTCCTTGATGCTCCTTTTATGCTTTGATCATTTCTTCTGATGTATTTTGAAAGAACTTTTTATTATTAGTTTTTATGCCTTTAACATGTTGCTCTTCAGACTCTCCTTTGGCCTGCCTCATCGGGGGTTTACATTTAACTTGCCAGAGTTTACAGGTTTTTTAATTTGCCATATTTGGACATTACTTCCTCTTTTGAGAGTATACATGTATTTACCTTATTCTGCTCTTAAACTATGAGGGTTTTTACTTTTAGTTCCTTTTTCTTTGATCCAAAGTCCATTTCTACTAGGATATACACTTATTCAGGATCTCTTATACGACATCTTTAGACACACTCCAAATCATCTCAATGGTACAGAAACACCCCTTTTTCCCCAGTTCTCTACTGCCAGAGGATCGCTTTTCAATTACAATGATCTTCCCTGAGACAGCTGAGTTAAATTAGGAACAGGTTATGGCATAAAACAGCCATACCGCACCAGAAAATCTATCTTTTGTTCAGCAGTTTCTGTGACTTGGAAACATACCTTGAATTTTTATTTTTATGTGTGTGATGATGTAGCTATGAGGAATCTCTGTAATTCTAATTTTAAAAATAAGGTAAGAGAAACATTTACTTTTTTGGATGGTGTATAGGGTTTATCTATATTCTTAAATATTAACTTTTTTTAAAGTGTAGATATGAACTATTTTAAGTAATATTCTCATAAATAATATGGTTGCCATTTATTCTCAACTGCCACAGAACAATACTTAAGATGTCACACATTTTGCCAGATTTTGTCCATATGGTAGGATTTTTGCCTCATCTATTTCTTTTGTTTTAAGGTTTAAACAGAATCATTTTGTTTAGCGTTAACTGCAAAGAGACTACTTCATTCTGCCATAGTTTGCACGTATAGAGAGCTATAGGTGAGCACTCTTTCCAGCAGACCAAAATAAACAGAGCAAATGCAAGAGGGCTCTGCTCCTAGGAACTTGCAGTTTAAATGAGCCACAGTGAAGCCTTAATGAAAAATCACAGTTGTGGTTCTACAATCATTACGGTCCCAATCAGTGTCTTTCTGAATCTGCTGGCTGCATGGAATCAGTCCGGATCGGACCCAAGCTCACAGCTGTATCTCTGAGGAACCAGTCAGAGCACGCAATACGGGATGGGGTTTTTCGCCTGTTTTATGTTTTTAGGCCAGCTTCTTGTCAGCTGCAGGAAGACTGACTGAACTGATGTAACTAACAGTGACATAACTGAAGTAACGTATATTTGGCCTGTCAGAGGCCCTCGATGTTTTGGGTTTTTTTTTTTTTGAGAACTGTTGATTTCGGCAGAATGGGTATATATTGATTCACTGCTCAGTGTTATGGGACTACAGTGTTTTTCTCTCTGTACTAAGGGCCCTAAAACTTTACTGGCTCTCACACAAAACTCTGGCCTAAGCTGTTATCCCATAAAAATGTATGGTTTTAATGATAAGCCATTGGATAGATGCAGTGACTTCTCTGACACTAGTAAAATGAAGTTAAAGCATACACATAACTCTTCAAAAGGAGACTGGAGAAGGCTGTAAGAGTACCCACACTGAGAGACAACAGCTGGATTCACCAGAGCACCCTAACCTCCTCTCCTTTTCCAAAAAGGACCTTGCATCTGACACTTGCATATAAACATTTCTATTGGTGCTTAGGCTCTGGCTGATGCAGAATATTGGCATATTATTGCAATATATTGGAATATATTAGAATATAGCGCTCAAGGTCAGTCCTGGCACTCAGAAGCACCCTCATCGGTGAAAAATTGCCCAGGACCAAAACCCTGATTAGATCCTTTCTCAGTTGTACTATGGTCATGAGAATGTCAGTCCCAGAAGCCAAATACATGTGAGCAGACAGTTGCATGTACTCCTTCCCTAGATACTTATAAATAACCCAAACCCCCACTCTCACTTCCAGAGGTTTTCCAGAGCTCTACTCCTTCCTGCTCTGCCAATTTCCAATTGAAATCTATTGACAACTATTTCTTCTCATTCGCTTACTCACAGCAGAACCTAAAAATTGAACTGTTATCTGCTTCCAAATTATCCTCTTTTCAGACAGCCCCATAAGGTCCTGGATGTTTAACAAGGGCTTATTGCACTTTTGCATTATGCCAGAGGACATGCAGGTCTTCCAAAAGCAGCTGGAGAAAGTAGAAGCATGTGGTCAGCACAACAGCAACACACAGCATCCATATGAATTCTTCACATGGTACATTATCCTTTATCGCACCTGAGGACCTCAGCAGCAGGCTGGGCTCCATCCCACCCTAGCTGCCACCGTGCAGTCTCTGCTGCAAGCCAGAATGATGCAAGAGGGGAAAAAGAGGGAATGCAAGAGGGCTTCACCTCGCCTCTCAGGAATGAGGGAGCTACAGTGGTTACTGTACGTAGGAAACATTCTCCACTGTGTGGTGAGGAAAAAAAGATTTGAGATTTATAGATTAATAATATTTTAGGGTCAATAACCCTTTGGAAAGTGATTAGTCCGAAAAACATAATCTTTTTCATATATCGTTCATCTGACATTTTTCAACATACTAGATGTGATCATTCCAAATCAAAAAAATCATCCAATCCTGTATAAAATCATTTAAAGACACACTGCTGAATTTTTCGTTGGGAAAGACTTTAATAAACTCCAGATTCATTTGAAATTTTCTGGCTTCCTTGCTGAATAAACTACCAAAGCCCATGCAAGCCCCCATTAATTACTTTTTTTTTCCATGGGATCTCATGAGTCTGTACTTTCTGAGGGATGTTTTACTGAAGCCAGTTATTATACTGGCTTACAAGATTTAACTGGTAAATGTCTCATTTATTAATTTGCGTTTACTTTCTGCTCTCCCCTCATTTCAAAATTGCTTGAAGTGACTATTTTTAAGGAGATCTTAAGCTCATTTGTCATAT
This sequence comes from Balaeniceps rex, assembly GCA_013401315.1. Lineage (NCBI taxonomy): Eukaryota > Metazoa > Chordata > Aves > Pelecaniformes > Balaenicipitidae > Balaeniceps > Balaeniceps rex. Next base: position 17,752 of record VYZW01024212.1, read on the forward strand.
GGTATTCTGCCAGACTGAGGTGAAAAAAGGTTTATGTCCAAATTCTTACACCCTTCAATAGTGAGGTCTCACCGTGACCTCAGAAGCTTCCCATTTTATAATTGCCAGCAGAATTCTCAGGTGTGGTAGCTTGTTAGATACAAGGAATTATGACGCTTTATGCCAGCTCAGCATGTGCCCACACTGTTTTCTTATGGATGTTTTAAAGAGCTCATCTTGCCTAAGCTGAATATTTCCCAGAGGCTTTCAAAGAAAAGCTATGCATATAATCTGATTTGATATTATTAATAGATACCTTCTCTGTGACAGTGATCTCCTGATCGAGTTCCGAATTTGCTCTCAGAAGTTGCAGGCAGGCAGGCAGGCAGGCAATGCATTTGTGAAAGCACAGAATCAAAAATCAGAGGACTGAAGAAGAACCCCAGAAGAAACACTGCTAACTACTTGGCTACTAGTGAACTATTTCGCTTTAATGGTATGGGCCCTCTTGAAAAAATAAATGCATGTATTTTTAGTTGCAAAAGCTTGTAAAATAAAAGTATCACAGCTATTTTTTTCATGAAATTATTTGATTCTGTTGACACAAAGCATGTACATTTCTGAACAAAAAGTTATAAAATATTCTGACATATTTTAATATAAACAGGAACATTTTCAGTGATTGCTTGGATCTAAAATGTTTTTCCACTTGACATTTGTTTATACTTCCTAGGAAAGAAACTCTATTTATGGATAACTGAATAACAGAAATAAACATCAGAGAGAGCTGAAAAATCAGCTTTGATTATGCATGAAAATCTACAATGTCATTGTGTACTCTTGTGCCGTATTCTGATTGCCTGTTTATTTTTACAGAGCTGCTGGCGAGCCCATGGAAGAAGAGCCAGCCTTGTGAAGTGCCAAGTCCTCCCTGATATTTCCTGTGGGTGACATCATTGTGTATCCCCCCAAAGCACCCTCAGACATGTCTTGTCTGCTGCTTGGGTGGCACAGATCAGATGGAACATAAACACTGGGCACAAAACTCTGAATAGCAGCTTCACTTGTTCTTTGGATGGACTTGAAAGGGCCCTAAAGATTCCTTAAATGTAACCGCTACAATTCTAGAGTTACAGTAAAACGGGCTTGGGAGAAAGAGCCTAGAGCATGCTTTTTATATGCTGTTTGACCCGCTCACCAACATAAATTGTGAAATAGAGTATTACAAAATTCTACATGATAGATTATAGATACGAGAATTGCAACAGCCAGCAAAATACTCGGTAAACTCCATGAATCATTTTCTGACACTTTTTACTGGGTAATTTTTTCATACTGCATTAAATTGTTAATAGAATTTGTTTTCTTTGCTCTGTGTAATGGAAAAAAAAACCCAACTTTATTTTACGTGCCATTTTTTAACCCCCTATAATGAGTTCTTAGCTGAATAAATGAAAGGTGTGTAAATTGCAATGAGGGATTTTAGATAAAGGGAAAGCACTTCTTATTGTACTATAAATCCCTCGAAGTACTGTGCTTGGTGGTGCTTTATTTGCTTTTCCCTTTTTTCGGCCATCCCTCCCCATTTCATGTAATCTTTTCTATCATAAAAACACATTCACGATTCTCTAAAATGAGCGATCTGCCTTTAAAAAAAAGTGCTGTACCCTCCGTAGTTGACAGTAGCTCTCACCAGATGTGCAGCAGAGATCAAGTAGTCTCTGAAAAATGGATGGCTTTTCAAATGTGCTTTTAGTTTGTTCTGAATGTTTCTGCATCCTGACTCTAAGAGCAGCGATCTTCAGTAACTGCGTGCAGCTCATTTGAAGCTCAGGTGTTTCTGTGGAGGTTGTGTTGGGGGTTTTTTTTACAGGTCGTCATGTGAATACGAACTGATTCTTTTATGTAGTCCTGCACCAAGAGAACTGATGTTGATTAAGAAGTTTCAAAGGGTTTAGGCTTTATTTTAGATCCCCAAAGTGCAGCAAGATCTCCCTGCAACGTGACTTTAGCTGTTTAATTCCATGTTTGAGAACGTAACATAGAGTTGTGCCTTTAGCTGATAACGAACGCTTAAACTGTTACACATGTTGCCTTACTGTCAGAGAAAGAGATAGGGCATGTATGTCAGACTACTTCCAACGAACAAAACTCTGCTTCAGCAACTTTTATTTTGTTTACAGCTTTCTCACCTCATGAACCCTGGGAGATACCTTGAAGTATTTGACTAGCAGTATTTGATAGCTCGCTCAGCTTTTAAAAGCAAATGATGTTCATTTTTATATATTTTCCAAACTCAAAAGATATATTAAAGCCATAAGTGAAGACTGTCATGCTTTTTATTCTGAAATCTGAAAGGAACCTTAATTAAAACAAGATTTTGGGGAACGCCATGATATGAAAGATATGGAACAATATGGTTTCAGTTATAGGCAGACTCAAACCTGTAAATCAAAGATGAAAGATTTCACTCAAATAGAATTATATAATTCTCTTTTGTTATGCAGTCAGACTATATCTTTCATGCATTTGGGTTTGTTTACAATTAGCATTTTAATTTTAAAGACTTTTATTACTTATACAAAAGCTCTCTGCTACAAGTTAGAAATCTGAGGCATGCTTTGAAAAGGGAAATCTAAAAAAGGAATGTCATTTCCTATAATGTGAAGTAAACTTTTATTCTGAAAGGCTTACTCTAAAATGGATGTATGCCCCTCAGAAAGTGAAATAAAATTCTACCCCCATTTACAAGCCAAAATCATGCTCATTTTAGTAATGCAAAGAGTCCCAGCAGGCTAAATTAACTCCTGGTGTAAGCCACCTTGCCTGACTCTGGGCTGTTCTGAAGGGGTTGTTCACATGACCAAAGCAATCACGAGTTCATCCTGTATTTTCAGCAGACTTGTGATGGCAATCTTGCTTGCCATTTACTGTAATTTTCTTGTAGTCATCAAAGAAGTTTCCCTTCAAGGAAACCAAGGACCATAGCTGATGAGTTGGGTAATTTGTAGAGCTTTTCACATTTTGAAATAATGGCTGCAAAATTTTAATTGAGTGCATAGTAAGATAATTTTAAAATTAACCCCACAAATGCAAAATCTGCTTGTGTCCTTAGCTTGCATGAAACTGAATATGAATTGCAGCCTGAAATGTAAGTTACAAACTTTACCAATTAAAGTCTATATTCTGGGGTGGAAATCAGCTAAAGCTGTCCTTTGTAGCTGGAAATGCTTTTAAAATGCCAGAATAATTTGAATTAGACCACATTATAAACTCACACTTATGCATTTGTACAGGCGTACTCCCAGACAGACATCTAGACATGCTATTGGTTAAGGTTAGGATCATTTGGATAAGCAAATGTGCAAATAAACTGCACACAGATTGTGTCCATAACTCTGTTCTCACTGAAGTCAATAGCAAAATCCTCTTTGATTTCAATGGGAGATGGATCAGACCCTGTTTTTTTTTTTTCCTTTAAGTCCAGAACACCATTATTTTTTGATTATGTCATTACAAGGCACCGTACAGCCCTCTGGGAAATGATCGAGGCTTATGGTGAATATCAACACTTCCTTCAAAGCAGACCTGGGCTTTTGGAGAGGGCAGTTTCACTTGCTGCTGTTTTCTTCTCACAGTGTTTTTTATTACCATCAATAGCTCCCCATGGATTACAGTTAAAATATCTCCCAGCAACTTTAGACATGCTTCCAGGGAATTATTCACATAGACACTCTTAAAAATGCCCAGTTTTAGCTGGATTCAACAACAGTCTGAGAATTTCAGAAAGATGCACGAATTGCATGTTTCTCCATTTCTAATGTTCAAATTCAGAGGCTTAGGAGCTGTTTTCGAAGAGATGTCACAGTCTCATGTCTCCCATAGACCTCAGCTTAGGCTAGGGAGATTGACACCTCTGAAAATTAAGTCTCAGATATTTCAAGCTGGCTGCCAACATATCTAAATCTGATCTTAGATTACTTCTAAAAAATGAGCTGAAATGGATAAACAAGGGGAGTAAATGGTGGTTTCTGTAAGTGATTCCATGGAGAAGGTGAAGCTGAGGAGGTGGTAAAGAGCCCTTGGACTCAGGGTGACCCTCTGCCCAGTGCTGGTGGCATGGGGGCTGCAGGTGGGCAGGAGGACATCCCACGGCACCTCCACCCCAGGCTGCCATTGCCGTTAGCAGCAAATCCTTGCCTGGCAGGGGAAGCGTGCAGGAATTTGCACTCTGCCTCTGGATCAAGGTGTCTCTAAGCCACTGACCTCCAGAATGAAAGACGTCTCAGCAGCAAGTACCACTGACATGCTTGCTCCAGTTCATATTCTTCCCTAGTGTTAGGGACTAAGTGTTAAGCTCAGTGGGGCTTTTCTTGTATTCTTGTATTTTTCTTGTATTCTTAGGTCATTAAATACTTTTTTTTATTCTTAGGTCCTTAAATTCATAGTAGAAACTGAAAACTAAAAAATTATATGACTCAGGATACCAGGAAAAGAATGATTTTTATCCAGCTTAATGCTTTTACCTGGACTGGAGTGGGAACAATGATGAACAGTAAATCTCAGAACTGCTAAAATCTGAGTGTCTTGCACTTTGTTTTTGGACTCTGTGTGCAGGAATTTTGTATGTGCTCATTTGGCTTTAATATAATCTGCAGCAATGAAGTAGTTGATTATATGATCCTTTTTCAGGCAAAATTTCTAGCGAGTAATCAAAGTTCATGGGAATTTTGCCAGTGTAAAGATGACAGAAGTAGTCCCTTTTTTAATTATGTACCTTCCTAATTTTACTTTCAGTGAAAATGAAGTAACTAATTCCAGGCAAGTGAATCTGAGGAAAAGAAAATCATTAAGCTATCTTAAATAAACATCATAAAAGAAAAAGAAAATATAAACAGCTGTTATGCAAACAAAGATGGCTGTTTCTTTACTTTGCAAAAAAGTCAACAACAACGCCGCCAGCTGAATGAAAGTGGCAAAACTAATCCCTCTCTAGAGTATGTGGTATTTGAGTTGGTGTCTTATCTAACTGCAGCCTCCCTAAAAAGCTGACAGTCATAACCGGAGATGAAATATTAGAAAGGTTTTGCGGCAGCCAACACCAGAGGTCCTGTAGAGAACAAGAATGTAGAGACTGACTAATTTGTGTAGACAGACAGCAGGACACTTTCGGGGCAATGTGTCTGGGACGAAGAATTAGAGGGAACTTTTCCAAAGGCACGGATGGCTGTGAGGCAACTAACTTCTATGAGCTTGCAGGGTCAAGGAGATGCCCAGCGAGCATTTATTCTTTGGGAAATGCCCCCTCCACCCCACAAGCGTGCCCACACGCATGCAGACATGAACCTTGCTGTACAATTTTTTGTCCTAAGCAGCATCAGCCCGGTGTGCTGCCCTGACGTGTATGCTGTGCATTTGCCCGAGAAGCCATCAGCCCCTAGCAGATATTTCATAACATGACTGATAGGGGGGATTTTTCTAACTTTTTTTTTCTCAATAGTGGCCTTTCCAGAAGTGTAGCAGTGCACGGTTGTTTTATTTTAAAAGGTCACAATAGAGCTTTGTGAACCACTGTACTTTTTTTTTTTTTTTTTACAGACTCCATATGGAAGTAAAACAGAATATGTACATGGCGGGGGAACCTGCTGGGAAAGAATTTCTCTTAAATCAAGTTTCTGCTACCTGCTTTTCTTCCTGGATTTGGAGGAGTTTGGATTCTTAATTATCATTTAAGCTTTTACTTTGTCATGTCACTCGCTTTGTTTTTTCACCTATAATTGAATTCACCTTTCTAACACATAGAAAACCACCCCAAAAAAGTCTGTCTTTTCTGACAGATGCCCCTGCCCTTGGTGTGGGAATAGGAATAGCTTATCTTTGTCACTTCTAGCAGCAATTAAATGCTTCATTTTTGTGACAGATCCAAACTGGAGTGGTATTTTATGAGTACGATTTAGCTGGCTGTCTGCTGATTGTTAAAAAAAGAAATTGTGAAACTCGCATTCCTCTCTAACCTCAAAAGGGACCCATTTTGATTTTAACAATGTAATATTTTCACTTGATCCAAAAGGTTTTTGTCCCATGACATCTTGTTACTAGCTCAGTTTTAGTCTCTAGCAAATAACACACCACAGAGAGCAAAGACCAAAAAGGACATTCCAGCAACTATTAATTATATCTCTTCTGCACAATCCTTCATCCTGTTCTAGTGCCATGCTCTGTGGTTCAGCATATTAGAAGAGTTTATAGAAACATATAAATTGTTCTGTGCCATCAAAGTTACTACTATTCGGATGTTAATTAGCACACTGTGAGCTGGGTTGTAATTTATAAGGAAGACGTGCTCCTGCGTGGATGGTCTAAAGGCAAGTGACACATGAAACCAATGGCACTGGTACTGTGCAGTGAGAGTGATTCTGTGCTAAGATCTCCACACATTATCCCCTTCCCGACGGTATGCCTGCATGTCCAGAGGCACATTTGCAATAGCAGAGCCGTGGGATGCCCTGATTCAAAGACCACTGAAATCCCTTCTCTGACAGGCTTTGGGTAAGATCTGGGAGGCAGCTAGAGAAGAAACCTTAACTTTGTGCTCAGCCACACACAAACTGTAAAAAAAGCGCAGATACAGATCTGAACTCAGCTCCGCACCCCTGTTTCTGGTATGAAGTGCCAGTTCTGCTTCTAGAAAAGTCTGTCTGAAAGAGCATTGACACCAGTGGATATATTCTATTGACTTCAGCGGGCTTCAGGAGGGTGTATACGTCATATGTTATGGGAACAGGTTCACACTGACGTCTCTTGCTACTTAGTTTACCGCTATTTTAAATTTCTTGATTGGCTTAATATTTCAAGTTAGGATGCAGTAGGAAAGCATAAAGCAATACCTGGTGAAGTCATAACTAAAGATTTCAAAGCAAACTTATTGCCATGGGTTTTTACAACACTGACTTTTTGGTCTAGGGATGCACAGCTGAAATGTCTATTTTTTTTCTTGGAAAATTGATGTTGCTATCTGTTTCTTTGATAAAAACCAGTCCTTTTGGTCAGAGCACTAAAAGTTTATCTGTGATTTGTCTTTCCAGGCAGATCAGATTCTAAGGGATAAAGCATCAGAGGGACCAACCCAAAGAGCAAAATTTTTAAAGGTCAATAGTAACATTTTCACAAGAGTAAAAGGAATATGTGGATTATTGTCATTATTCCTGATACATTTTTGTATCTGAAAGCATCCAATGAGTAATGTTAAGTAATATTGTGCTCCAAAACGTTGTTGATTATATATATATACACGAGCATTGGACTGGTGTGAAATAGTCTTCAACCGAGTTGTTAAAATCCCTTTTGTTTTGTGTTTTGTATAATTCTTTGGCTATAGTCTTGTCCTACTGTGAATAAAAGCTATTTGAAGTAAGCTTGTTTGATACTCTGAGCTTTTTTTTTTTTTGCCTGTTTTTTTTTAATCAGCGCTAAAAAGAAGTGGAGCTTTGAACATGCCACCCTGGTTGGATCATAGGAATCTGACTGTTAAAATATAAAGGGCGGAGCATGGCGAAGCTGGAGTGCATAAAAAAGGAACCACAAATGTTAATGTAAAAGTAATGTTACATAGCAGGCTAAAACCCACACAAAGCAGAGCATTGCAGAGCTCTGGCTTTAACACCAAGCTCATATTCTATAGTTCCTTTGGCTCATTGTCCTGAGGCGTTGCAGAACACATAATTCTCCTCCCAATGAAACAATTTAAATAGTACGTGCGCTGTTTTGAAAGCTGTAAGGCCCCTGCTTTGTGGGAGGTGGGGAATATCCAGCACACTGCAGCAATACTCTGGACCACGGTATCGCGCCAGCCCTGCTGCTGTAAAACTCAGAGTTGTTATGCTGATACAACAGACCTGTTTTGAGAAAGGCACCCCACAAAAGCAGTGGAGTAAGGAGGGACTGCATTTGCTGTGAGAACACTTTGATCACTTGCACATCGTCAAAAGTAGCTCACAGATTTAGGTCTCTGAGACTGCTCCTGTGTGTGTGGCTTCATGCACCTAAACTTGAAAGCTGAGTGGGCAGAAGGGTAACTGGGAAGTACAGGCACTTGATTTGCGCATGCAAAGCCCTACCTCCTGGCACCTGTCCAGAGGTGGATTAAAACCAAAATGAAGCAAAACAGCACCCTATAATTTTAGCTTTATTTCATTCTTCAGAATAACACATCTTTTTCCTTTCGGGGGAAAAGGACCCCAGCCCCAAAACCCCATAGCTCCATTCCAATCAATAAAATATTGTTTGAAAATTTGGACATGTAACATGTAATTTCCTTGGCATATTTCAAAGAAGTTCCATGCCCAGAGGAGCTTAATCTATCCAGTCTATCTATCTGCTTCTCTGCTTTGCTTGTTTCCCGTGATTCCATTGTGATAAATTGCAGAGCCCTGTGATAAATTGCATTCATCATGTCTTTCTGGCTGCCTCACCTGCATTTTGTACATTAAACCCTCTCCCCTGGGACTACTTCTAACATTCCAACCTGTGAGAGGCTCCAGCTAGACACCATTGCTGCTTTAAAATCAACCTGCCACAGAAATGACCCTGCCTTTGAGAAGTGGAGTGGATTTTTGGAAACCTTCAGGCTAACAATGCTTCTAGGAATCTCCTGTAGGTGGGTGGGAGTGAATTCTTCCAGATTCCTTCTCTCATGCTTTTTCACTGCTTCCCCTGGAGATCCTCCTCCCAAGGAAAGATCTTTCTTTCCACTGGCAGTTTGGCAAGGAGTAGCAAGAGCTGGATGGCTCCTTGTCAGAAAGGGTAAATAGTGTCATAAAAGCTGGAAGGGTTTGTACTGAGCCATTGATCTTCTTCCTTATTTCTGCCTCTTTTCCCTGCCAAATGAGAGGAAGGTTATGTTAAAATTGTGTTTTCTGCATGCTATTGAGATACTTTTTTCTTTTTGGGTTGTTTGTTGTTTTTTTTTAACAGAGAAGGGGATTATTTTTCCCTTTGCTATCACAGTGGCCCAGGTACAGTACTCCTGGAGACTTGGAAAATAGAGTTTCAGGATTCTTGTTACATCCTTCTCTGGACTTGCCTACAAAAGGGAGCAGGTTCAGTGAAAACCCAGAATGAAGTTCTGTGCTTTACTAGAAGCTGAGTAAGGGCATGGGTCCCAGATTTTGTGCAAACTTTAGCTTATTTGCTACTCTTAGCTTGTATGCTGCTTCAGGCTTGGCTTCTCGGTCCACGTATCACTGAAAAATACCCAGCCTGTTATAACTGCCACATGAATGTCTTCATAGATTATTAATAACTAAATTGAGCTTTGCTGGTAAGATCCCAAATTGCCTCTTTTGTGGTATATTTTATGTACAAGCATCATCATTTTACATCGTTCAGATCATTATAGCATTTGAATGCATTGCTCTTTATTCTAATTAAATATTAGCCTGTGTTAAAGTTATTGAGTGCTATCAAAAAAAAAAATCTATCAATCAATCAAGGTAAAAGCATACATTACAAATATATGTGTTCACCCATGTCAGTACAGTTCACTTTCCATATTCACAGTATCTAATCTTAGCTGTGACAGACTCCCAGCCTAACTACATGCAATTCTACCAGACTCTACACGGTAACAAAGGGTATGAACATAACTGGGGTCATTTATAATAATTTATTCTCAACTTCTCTTCTCTTTCATTGTCTAAATCCTACTCTCCAACTTTGGCTATGTTGGGCAACATGACCAGTAAAGGTCTAACATTTTTCTCAGTATTTTAGATAATCTAGTCTTGAGAATCTTATTGAATTTTTTATAGTTAATCTAGTATAGAGTCTATAATTAATCTAGTCTTGTTATAATTAATTTGATCTATGAGCAGGGATAAATTAGATGATTCCGTGTTCTAGCTACCAAATGCGGCAGGAAAAATAACAACTGATTCTTAAGAAACGAAACCAAAATTAATTCCGCTATTGATTTCTCTCATTCTCAACCATCTCTCCTCCTCCCTTCAAAATCATCTTATATAAATATGTATGATGTTAGCCAAAATGCAAATGTATATTGTCTGTCACTAGATCTAATGTGTAGCAGTTCTGTCTCTGACTCCTTAGTCAGAAGGAACCAGTCCCGGCTCCTTCTAAGCTACTGCCTGCAGTGGGCGTTCCAGTTCATACTGAAAGTTAAGTACGTAGTTTAAGAACAGCTGCAACAACATATGTAAACAGTGAAAAGAACAGAAAAACTTTAAAAAAGAATATGTGGACTCCAGTTATCCTTTAAAATGTTCAGCAAATTATTTCATGAGAAGTATCATCACAGTGTAGTATTACTTTGCAATGAAAACTTTGGAATTTTTAGGAATATTGGATGCTGAAAAAACTCTCCATCTTCATTGACCCACAATAGCTCATGTTGCCTCCTTTAGAGCCTGTACCTGCACTTGGGATGTAAATCTAGAGTGCTATCAGATAGCTCCTCCTGAATCCTCTTTTGTAATTTCAAAATTTGCATGTACTAGTGATTGCTGTGCTTTCCTTCTCTGTAGGTATAAGTAACTGTTTCTTTGATTACTGGTTGATGGCATAATATGGAAGGAGTGGTCCTGGTCACAAGTCATGATTCCCCAGACTCTTATGTAGATCTTGCTGCTTCTTGGTGTTGTTGAACATGTCTCGCATGGGAATGTAAGTGGTTTATTGATTGAGCTGATAAGGTCTACTGAGAATTGATGGTGGCTAGCAAGTATCTGGCTGCACAGAACTTTTCTTTTTATTTAGGTTAGGAGAAAGATATACCAAAAAAGATATTATTGGTATAAATACTGAAGTGCTGATGAACAGTCAGTGCTAGTGCACACCATGTCTCTCTTTCTCTTCCATTTTGGTAGGAAGTAGACTTACTCTGAGTAGCAAAATGGCCCAAACTGAATTACTTCGTTAACACTTTTTAAAACTGAGTGTATTGAAGAAATAATTTTATTTCAGTAGCATTCAACACAAAAATCCAAGATCCTTGTAAACACACAGGATTTCATCCTCGCAAGAGCCACAAAAACAGTCTGGTTGTTGCCTCTTTTCACAGATAGAATTAAAAGAGTTGTTCAAGGATCCACAAAGAGCTTGTAGCTGACAGAAGAATCTCCTGAGCTACAGTCCTAATGCCAGCACCCAGACAGTCCATGTGACTATATTTCTTCCAGATGCCTTCACACTATAAAGTAAGTGTGTGTGTATTTGTGACTTTAGATGCTGAATCTGCCTCTTCTAATTTTAGCTCATTGTTTTGAGCTTGCTTGTTCTCTGGCATGTGTATTACTTACTGGAACATTGCTAAAGAACAAAAACTTTTATTTATTTTTTCAGAGAAGACTGTATGAGCATATAGAGGAGATGTGGGATTTTTATGAATCATATCCTGTAGTTTCCTTGTGTTTTTTTTTCTTACCCGCTCCCTGTTTTTCAATGACCTTCACAAAACAGAGAGAACTTTTTGGGTTGTGTAAAAATCCATGCACAGGAACTAGACCTTTCCTTTACCCTGCTAGATGTGTTGACTGTTGTGATTTGAATACAGATTGTGAAGAACACAAAAGTATCAATACTGTACTTGTGTAAGGGATAACAACTGAACCATTTCAGATGAGGCTTCAGGGGATTTGGAAGGAAGTTATCTCAAGACTGTCACTGCTTATAAGCATAAGGCTGTGGTTCTTATTACTAAATAAAGAAATATCAGCCCAGTCCTTATGCCCCATATTAACCTTAGGGGTCCAGTAAATGGACAAGTCAGAACAGGCATATGCTGCATGCACCAAGCCCTCACAAATGAATGTAAAGCAAAGCCCTAACTCACATTGCAAGTTGAGTCAGGAATTTTGGAAAAACCTGCTTCTTGCTGAACAGGTGAATTCTCAACTCTGTTTCTACTTTGTGCCCTACTTAGACTTCCTTTGAGTAGTACTAATGACTTTTCAAGACACGTTTTGCTTGATCCTCCTATATACAGTTGTCTAAGCATCTTCTTTAATGCATAAAGGAAGCAGGGTAGTACATGTCATGGGATAACCCTTGTTAAGCTGTGACTTTGGAGTGCATCTTCCTGTAAGGCTCTCTCAGGAAGTCTGAGTTGTTATGATCAAAATGTATGCTTTTAACTATAGGCAACCAAGAAACTGGAGACACGTATGTGCATATTTCAAGCATAATGAGTGAGAGCTGCGTGGGTACTGTGCACTACATACCCACAAGATCTGTTTTGATGGGACTTTCACAGTGTAGAGCACTAGGGCATGATTCAAAAGGTCTGGGACGTCCTTCATGCCCTCGCAGAATCAGAATAAGCTGCTGGAGAGAACCCTGTGAGAGCACACAGAAGGTCTAAGCCCAGCCTCACATGCTGTGAATCTCAGGGATGAGTGGGAAAGGATGAGAAAACTCCACAGTTGCACCTGAAAATGAATCATTAACTGTGATATGGTCACCAACTGGTATCTGAGCAGCTCAGAGGAAAGTTTAAAATGAAATCACAGCAAAAAGTATCTGCTGAGTTCCAATCTCATGTACCCATCTTTGGTTCAAAAAGAATGAAGAAGCAAGGGATGATACAGGAGGAATTATCCCAAGTATGTAACATCTATTGCCTCCTCATACTATGCACATATCTTTGTGAAAGGAATTTTAAGGACAGTGTGAACTATGTCTAGAAATGGAAAGAAAAATACGCTCCAGGGAGAGACTACACTGCATGCTGTGTAATTCCATGATTGAATTCACAAGTGGCACAACCTTTGTAAAGGGAGTGTGCTAAGTCACACAAACATGTCAGAGGGGAACAGGCACATTGATCACATTGGATCTCCCATTTCTTCTCTATACAGTAAAAACCATATAAATTTTCTATAGCGGTGTGTTAATGCCGAGCTTCCTGGCAGCAGCCTGTGAGAGTTATTGTACGTGGAGTCAGGCAATCCCACAGGTGATGAAGCTGGGTGGCTGAGACCCTGGCAGGATTGCTGGCAGCAGCACGTCTGTTTGCTTTGCAGGCTTTTAGACCAAATTTAATGTGTACATGAGGGATACTAGACTGACTGCCCAAGAAACTTACTAAGAGATTTGAGACACATGCAGTATATTTTCTGATGTTATGATATATTTCCTCAGGCTTCTGCTTTCAGTTGTGTCCATGCCTATAGTACCTGTACCTAGTACCTATATCCCTGGCTTATAGCAGGAACAAACCAGTGTGAAGTCTGGTGTGTGCCTATATAATCACACAAATCCCAAATACTTTTTTACAATAGATATAATGGCATTAGACTGACTGAAGTCACAATCCTAAAAATGTAGCTAAAGATGATTATTGAGGAATGCTACCTGTAAAAACAATGTCAGACCATTGTTAAAATAAGGGATCAGTATATCCTATTGCTGGTGCTGAGATGCATAAATTTTGTGATGAACATTTCTCTGCTCTTTAGTTCACCAGTCACAAAAGATAGTAATAATTACCTTGTTTCTAGATATGTTGTGAAGCAAAGAAAGCCTCTGTGAAGGCCATTGAGGACACCAGACAAAAGACACCGAATTACATTGAAAAATATAGATTTTTACAACTGCAGGGCTGCCTTCTTTAAAATCATAAATTAACTATAATATAAGCATTTACAGCATTTTCTTTAAGATCATGCTTTTAGATGATGTCATAGTTGGTCACAAAATGTCAATGCTAGACTTTCAAAGGCCTGACTTCTTCAATCCTGTTGGCAGGGTCCTCTGGCATTCCCAGAGCTGCTGCTGGGCTGCTTCCTAGTGCTGTGAGCATCGGCATTGCCTGAGCCCTTCTGGCTGCCAGCTCCTGGGCTCCTCTCCTGCCCGAGCTCCATTATGATCCTCAGGGTAGGTATTTTCAGAGGATGACACTTTGCTCATGCCCCACCAAGGGGGGCTTTTGTGATGGGGCACCTTCCCTCCCCTCTGCACCCACAGTTTGAGCATTCCCCCATTTTTTTGGGAAGATGTGTTGTTGGCAATTTTAGACATGTTCATCCCCCGTCTGCCTGATCTGGGAGACGTGTCTATTCTTCTCCTTCCTGGTTACTCCTATTCCTGTGGAGAGCCCTAGTCTCCAGGACATTGAGCAGAGCTGGGCAGACTACAGAAGACAGGAGGAGCTGGCTTTTCAAATGCTGCTTTCATTCTTCTTCAGAACAAATCACTTTACCTTTTCTTTTTCAATCCCATGAGATGAAAACCTTGGGGAAGGGGGACAGAGGGAAATATTCAGCCTTTTTTTGTTGTTATTGTTGTTTCACTTGGTTTTGGAAACATGGCCATGTGGTTATTCCCAGGATGAAATATATTCCCCAGGACCCTGTCAGCTGCTGTGTCCAATAGTCCTGTCAGCTTCACAGCTGCTGTTCATAGCCATACCCTGCTTGCTGTGGGACTACATCCCAACCTCCCAGGCCAGTGTCTAACTACCGAGCTACACAGTCATGCCTGCTCTCTGTCTCAATGGATATTTAACTAGCATGTATTTAACTAACACATAAGTCAGACCTGCTTTCAGAGCCCCCAGTTTTAGTTCCCTCCCGGCTGCTTTGAGTTGTCGTCCCCCTCTGGACAAGAACCAAAGCTGTGTCTTTCTCAAAGCTTTGTTGATCTAAACCTGGGAGAAAAGGCAGAAGCACGTCACTCCAGCTAGTTTTGTGCATGGCCTAATCCTGGAGATGTGCTTGGAGAAAATCTGGCAGAATAGGCCCTGTGGATGGCATAGATTTGGGTCAGTTGCCTGGGGCTGTGGGTCCTAAACCTGGGTGTTTCTCCAGAATGGAATGCCAAAAGTCAAAGGCAATTTTGAGGAAGTGGGCTCAAGTTTTCCTCCTAAATTTCTGCAGCAGGGTCTACCTCTAAAATAAGCCAAGCACGAATATTTATGTAAACTAGATTTTGGCCTGATTGGAATTCAGATCCAAATTCAGAGCTGCATTTAGACTGTAATGTATTTCTAACATTGCTGTATGCAAGGGGGCTGAACTGCCCCCAAGGACCGAACGATTACCACAATTCTGGTGTTCTCTTTTCTTTTCCAATATATCTTCAAATATATTTTATAGAGCAGCCAGATGTGGAGCAGCCAGGGAGGAGCAGGAGAGTTATTTGTGAAGATGTGCATAACCACCTTCTGGGCAGGCTGCAACTCACAAAGCATGAGCAACAGCAAGCTTGACAGAGGACCCCTGGCTTCTGAGGTAAAGGCAACTACAGCTGGTATCTTCCATGAACTGGATACCCAGGAGGGCCGGGGACAAATATATAGTGTGCTGTGGATTAAAATAGCAACAGGTGGGATTCCTGATGGTTAGCTCTTAAAAGACTAAAGATATTCTTTCCCTTCCCTGGGCCAAATAATAAAATGCAAGGAAAAGTCTTCACTGCCTGTTGTAGAGTTGGTTTGTTTTGTCTGCAAGATTATTCTCTAACTTAATCCCTGCTACAGCATCTGCTTCCCCCTTATCTCACACACTTTCTGTGTATGTTATAGCCCACTCAAATAAAGATACTAAAAATAAAGTTGCATTAGCTGTATATGCCCTAAGAGGGCAAGTATGCAAAGAGAAGTTCATAAAGCCAACAGAAGATATGATTTAGCAGACATGTTCCTCTAAACAATTAATCGAGGTTAAGAATAAAAGTACACTTGATTGAAACTTGTCCTTCTAGCTATAGCTTTTATTCCCATTTGATTTCATTTATTTTTCTACCATAACCTTTGCCTCATTTGAATTATTGTTTCCCACAATCAAATATGTTAGCATAATGGTAAAGATTTCCAGAAGGACTTTTTTCCCTCTGCTACTTTGGGAAAGGCTCTGAATGTAAACTGCTATATGACTGCATGCAAAGTACACACACTAAACACGATACGTTTATTTTATCATTTGTAGCTAAAGAGATGTAATTATTTAAGTGGGTGTAATTTAATGTTATGGCATCCCTCAAATTGCAGTACTGAAATTACTTTAATCTATACTTTGGCTGGGGAAATGCATGAGAAATTTAAAAGCTTACAAAAAAACCCCAAAACCCAGAAAGGAGCCACTTCTACGGATTGTGCAGAAGTCCTTGTGACATCTTTTCAGGAAGCAGTAGCACAAGTTCCACTTTTTCAAGAGCTTTGCTATCTATTGAACTTTTTATGGGCTCTTTATCGTGTCATCACTTAGGGTGGTTTGCCACTGGGCTGCTTATGTGTCAAACTTGAAATGGGGGCTCTAGGCAAGCTGCATCACATACTGTGCCTTCTACTGCCTGTGCAAAGAGAGAGGGTCTAGGCTGTCCATCTTTCAGGGACACTGAGTGCTGAACTTTTGCTGCTTTTAATCTTAACAAAAGCCTCTTAATTAGAAGTTGTGTATCTTTTCCCATTGTTTACATGCATCTTTCAAAGCCAGCAGCAACAGAGTTGTGTGAAATGTTGTGGGGCAATGGATACAAGTTACTCTTGGGGAGATTCTGATTGGACATAAGAGGAAAATTTTTCACAATGAGAACAGTCAACCATTGGAATAATCTCCCCAAGGAAGTGGTTGACTCCACCACACTGGACACTTTTAAGACTCAGCTGGCCAGGGTGCTGGGACATCTTGTCTAGACTGTGCTCTTGCCTAGAAAGGTTGGACCAGATGATCCTTGAGGTCCCTTCCAACCTGGTATTCTATGATTCTATGACTCTATGAAAATAGCAACAACAAACCACTGTGTTCAGACTCTTAAATATTATACATTTTGCAACAAAAACCTCTCTAGATTCACGTCTGTCCTTTCTAGCAACCATTACTGTCTGTGAAAATTGGTCCGAGTTCCTTCAAGAGTAGCTTCATTAAGAATCTGTGCTTTATAAACTGGGTGTGGTATCCTGTTTTTTTTAATGACTTAAGCACATTTTGAGCTAAGTAGACTAGCTGTCTAATACTTTTGCTAGAATGGAAATACCATAGTCAGCTCTTATTATTACCGGAATCTCTTCTATGAGAAGCCATCACAAACAGAAGTTTGTCATATCTGGATTTAAATAATTGAGCTTCTTAGCAATTCTGTAATGACCATGGGCTACCTCCTGTTCCCAATGAAGCCAGTGGGAAAGCTGCCATTGACTTCAATGAGCTTGGGATTTGGTTTCCTTTCATCAGAGATTTTTCTAAATGTAGAGCCCTGCAGCTTCAGTTAGGTATATGCCTCCATCTCAGTTTAGCATGAATTTAAAAGGACTTCTTGCAATAAACTAAAGCATTTGACTTCCTTTTAGAGCCACCTCCTGCTACCACCCGTTGAGACTAGGAGAGCTGCCCTGGTTTTTTGGGTTTATGAGTATGTTTCTTTTTCCACTGTGGATGACTAGTTAGCTGCTCCAAACTTATTCCTCCAACAACCCAGAACCTCTGTGGGAACAGAGGTGGAGTAGTTTGATCTTCGTCATCCTGCTTCTAGAATAACCATGAGGGGGAAATTTACATTTTCTCTCTAGATGTCTGGCACCAATAATAGTTAATGCAAAGAGGGGCTCAAAGCAATAAGCAGACCCTGTGAATATAAGTTGAAGAGCTCATCTGTGCATATTTTACCTACAAAAACAACCTGCTGGTAGAAAAAACTTCTGTCAACTTAAACAGTCCTGGAACAGAAGTTATTTTTTCTTACTTTTATTCCGCTTTAATATACACCAGAAAAGAAGAGACAATCAAATATTTGCTTGGACAGTGAAACAGTTAAAAGACCCTGACTCGAAAATCTCTGTTTCTATCAGGGCAGCTTTGTCCATTGCTACCATTTCTGTAGTTGCAGAAGGTACTAGTTATTCTATCTCCCAACTCATAGTTTGTTCCAAGTTTTGATAGGGAGCTAGATCCTTAAGGATTTCTGTTTATTCAATTAATGCCAAGGAGGAAAGACAGTTGCCTCAAAGCTGGTGTAAAATAGTGTAAGCAATAGTAGGGAACAGGAAGAAAGCAGCTATGCAAACTGATCTTCAAAACGTTGCGTGGCAACACACAGACAAGGTAAGCCAATCAAGCAGAGCAGAATGAAAGCATCTGAAAAAGGATCTTGCTCAAACTGCTGCCTTCTGCAATGCTGGTAGAGCACAGCATCCTATCCTCTCTGCATACATGCAGTTCTCGAGTGTTTTCACTATAATCAATAGAAACCCCTTAGGCTCTTGTATGAGGTTTGGGAGATTCCTACCCAAACAGCTCCATTACATTCCATAGGGTAGCTTGCCTGAAAATAGGTTTTAAAGGAGCAAAGTTTTAGTTAGAATTAATGTTCATGAGTTTCAGTTAGAATTAATGTTCATGTATGCAGTATGTCAGAAGCCTGACCAAAACCTACTGAAATAAAAATAATTCTCTAGTTATTACAGTAAGCTGTGAATAAGACCTCCAGAGGACTCAGACTTTAAATGTCCAAACTCTGAGGATGTGTCTCTTTCCCAGAGGGATTTCTTATTGAAACAAAAACCCACTACCGAAGACAGCTATCCCTGACATATTAATATGTTTGACTTTTTTACAAAGGTGTTTGATTTGCTGTTTGTATCTGTGTCTGTAATAAGTGAGTGGTTTTAATGTGTGTAGGAGAGGAATAATGGCTCTTAGCACGTGAAACATGAGTCTCCATGCGAATGTAACAAACCTGGCTGAACAGCAATGCTGCTTGCATTTCTATATGTGTCTATCTCTTGCTCCATTTCTGTCATCTTATCACTTGGATTATACATTCAGTTGCACTATTAGCATCATTATTGGCTCACTTTTCTGTCTACTTTCTTCATTTGATCTAATTAGAGTGTGTCCTCCATGATAAAATATTCCCATATGTCCTGGTTTCAGCTGAGTTAGAGTTACTTTTCTTCCTAGTAGCTGGCATAGTGCTGTGTTTTGGATTTAGTATGAGAAGAATGCTGATAACACACTGATGTTTTAGTTGTTGCTAAGTAATGCTTAGACTAGTCAAGGACTTTCTTTTTCAGCTTCCCATGCTCTGCCAGGTGCACAAGAAGTTGGGAGGGGGCACAGCCCAAGATAGTTGATCCAAACTGACCAAAGGGCTATTCCATACCATATGACGTCATGCTCAGTATATAAACCGAGGGGAGTTAGCCGGGTGGCAGCGATCGCTGCTCGGGGACTGGCTGGGTGTCGGTCGGCGGGTGGTGAGCGGTTGCATCACTTGTTTTCTTTTCCCTGGGTTTTGTTTGTCTCTCTCGTTCTCCTTTTCATTACTATTATTATTATTATTATTATTATTATTACTATTATTATTATTTTATTTCAATTATTAAACTGTTCTTATCTCAACCCGTGGGTTTTCTTACTCTTGCCCTTCCGATTCTCTCCCCCATCCCACCGGGGAGGGGGAGGGTGAGCGAGCGGCTGCGTGGTGCTTAGTTGCTGACTGGGGCTAAACCACAACACCATATAAGCTAGATTTGTGCTTTTGCTTGTTTATATCTTTGTACATCATTTTGCCCCAAAATGTATTTCACAGCAATTTATTGCAGTAAATCTGAAAAGCAAACTTCAGCCATTTTACATTTGGTCAAATGTTATTTCTCAACTGAAATTGCTTTGAAATTGTTTTGAAAATGTAAAATAAAGACGGGAATGTAAAATATAATGTGAAGTCAGAGGAGAGTTCAGGGATAATAGAATGGTAACTCACAGAGATGTTCTGGAAAAAGTTCTGTACTCTAAAAGAAGGCAAATTATTGTCCTTGTCCTTTTTAATTATTGAATCAGTTTATATTGTTCTGCAGGGACATGGTGATTGCTGATTGGTTTTGAAGCACAGTTTTACTCAGAAGATACTTACCACTGTCACTTGCGGCAAACACACCTTTAAGTTACTGAGCAGCATTCTCCGCTCCTTTGAGCCCCATTTAAAATGTTGTTCATGGTGCTCAGAGCAGAGCAGAATGCAGCCCTATAGATGTTTTAGCCAAAGGCTAGATTGTGACCACTTCATTCCTGCCAGGGAGTAGTTTCTCAAATGAAAAATGTCATTGAAGAGAGCAAGAGCATGAGTGATTTACTTGTGTGAGTAATTTATTACAACATTTTTTGTTCTGAATTGGCTTTTCTCCTATGTATGATTCACACACAAGAAATAACAGCTTTAGTTTTCACATAAAAAAGTTGAACCTGCATGGGTACTGAGGTGTGGGGAGGGGTTTCCAATCACTTGTGAACGAACCTGGAAATTACTGAGCTGCAGAGATCTTCCCAGAATGCTACTTCTACAAAATCATTTCTTCCTCAGAGTACAGGACTGTCAAGAGCATGACTGACAAAAATAAACTTCAGTCGTTAAAGTAAGCAGCTAAGCCACCAAGTACCCACAGAGGATGAGCTTGTTGAGTCAGAAGATGCTCCTTTAATGAAGTCATTTTAAAAAGCAGGATTATATTTTTAAGATAAATTAGATTGGATGGACATCTGCCAAACTACCATGGCTGTATTTAGGTTAGCTACCCATCCAAATGCCAAATTACATGAGCATAGAGTACTATAATGCTCCATATATGTCTATCTCTAGCTCTGTACATACCACAGTTATGAATATATGTACCATTATGGAATCGAAACAATAGGGGAGCCGATTCTTAGCTGTATATAGTATTTTAGCTCCATTGAATGTAAAGTCTGATGATGATTTTCCTCCAGGGAAAATCCTGGCCTCCCTGAAGTTAGACTTCAGTTATTGCATGCACCAGCCCTAGGAGGGTCCAGCCACACTCTTGGGATGTGCAGCTAGATGCAGCAAGCTTCAACTCAGGGGTGACCATGATGTGCCTAGACCATGAAGAGATCTCTTTGCTCAAGTGTTCCTGGAGGTTTAGCATGTCACCAAGTACACGTGAGGCCACTCAGAGGCAGGCAGGTGTGAAGAACGGCAGTCTTATGGTCCCTGTGGAATTTTCAGCAAATAGGAATCAGCACAGAGGCTGTGACTTCACACTTCAGCATTTCATTTTTCAATCTAGTCTTTAATCCATTTAATCTATGAAGTGAAACATTCCAAAATTACAAAGGGATTTATGTTCCTTGAACATGTGTGAGCTGGCTGGAAAGACTTGTGAATTCTTCTACCTTTTCCTATAGCTAACTTTTGGTCCATCTTCACAGCCGAGTTGACTAACCTGCATTTCACACACCTTTTTAAATCTTTCCATTTCAGGCTACTTTCTGATATAAGTGATACCCAATAACAATGGGGTTTTTTAGAAGAAAATTGCAATAGAAATGTCAAAACATGAAGATAACTGCAGGGGGGAAACACTCTCAAATGTGTGCCAAACACTAACTCACAGAAGCTGACCAAGTTCTCATAAATGACTGTTGACCCTGGCAACAGGGTGGTGATTTTTCTCACTGCTAGCATTAATGAAAATTCCATAAAGTAGCAATAATAATGAAATAAATACAGAGGCAATGGTGTTAACCAGGTTAAGTAGTGGTAGTCATTGTGACCATGCTTATTGTGTTACAATGGTTTAGCCAAGAAAAACCTTATCTTATGAAAACAATAGTTCCCAAAATGCACTCCTTCTAGAGAAATTAATTCTCTTTAACATGGGTTTCCAAAATAAATATAACACAATATTTTAAATTTACTTATGCAAATCTCTCAGGACACTCTACCCAAGCAATAACCCAAATCAAGATAACCTTAGTTAGTATGTTACCCCTTAGCTATGAAGCTGCTGTTAGTTCCACTTCTGGTATGTCTTCACATGTTAGTACAACGTGGTTTAGCTCTCTCTCTTTAAGTTTTCTTTTTTTCAATAGAGCTGGAAAGAATGTTTTTCACCAAATGGAGTGCATTCCATGAGTGATGGTTTTCTGTTGGAGTTATGAATTTGAAAAGGATCACTACCTCCCATTGAACAGGCCCCAGAATTTATGTACTTTCTTTGGCCAACATCTGAATCTGGCTTTGAAGCCAGATATGAGAAACAAAGCGTGCTGGAAGATTTTCTTTCTTTTCTTGGTTTCTTAGCCTATGCATATATTGCATAGAGGAAAACACATGCAATTTGTTCATTTGACAACTTCCATCCTTTCAGATGCCTTTCCTGACCTCTCTTCACTATCTGTACTCCCTTCATGCACCTTCTAAGCAGCCTGGGATGTGTGCCACACAGTAAAAGGAAGAAATAGATTTTATGTTATACAGAGAAATGGTCCAGGTTCTTTTTCATCTGAATCACATGAAAACCTAAAAGCCAAAACCACTTCTTTCCCCATTCACCTCCAACCTCCCCCAGCCCCTCTGAAAATACTAAAATATTGTTACTGTGATGTTAAACGTTGACACAGACATCTCAAATTTTTGGGCTCCCTTTGGTACAGGAAAAAAATGTTGATTAATTCTTTGATTTCTTCTCCAATCAAAGTTTAGTTCCAAATGCAAGTTAAAGAGCTTTAGAGAAACTTCATCATATATTTCACCGGAAAGACCCTTGCTTATTGCAGAAGCTGGAACAATCTTTTCTCCTGATACTTTCACTTCACTGTAGCAGAAGTTGCCTTAATTTAGTCATTCTGATGCTCTCTGTATTTTTAGAAGAATCCCTGGAGATCCCTCAACCCCTTCAAAAGAAAGAACAAACTGAAAGTAGCCTTTAATCTTTAAAAAGATTAAAGTTAAATTAAAAAAATTAAATTAAAGTTTCAAAGTTAGCCACAATGTCTTGAGTCCATTTCATGAGTTATATTTGTTATATAAGACACCTAGAAACACAATGAATAGCTGATGAAGTTTGTAGTTTCCATACTATATCTATCCCACTTACACAAATCTGTTTTATGTATTTCTTCTGTGTTTTCTTGTGTGAAAAGTACTTTTTTTTGCTAGGACACTGTAGCTGACAGTGGGTCAGAATTGGCATGAATACTTGTAGCAGTCATTAAGGTATCTGTGAGATGGTCTCAGCACCCTACAAAGCCAACCCAACAGAAGAGCTTCAAAGCTGGTATTTAAAGTTTTTCCAGATTATAAATACCCCAGGGGGCAATAGTATGATCTGCTCTTCCTCGAAGATACCTCATCTATTGAACCTGCTCCATGGGATAGTGAGCTGCAGCTTTGGGACCTAAAAAGGTGATTGTGTTAAAAGTTAAAGTGCAGAAGGAAGCAAAATATACTAGGTTATTAGAGCTATAGCTGGGATGGTTCTGGTTCACATCAGAGAAAACCCCCTGGGAAGGAGCTATGCCCAGCAAACCTTCAAGCTGGTCCAAGAAAACATCATTTCTACAAAGAGTTCAATGCATTCAAATTCTTTCCCATGCAAGCGGTGGATCAAAGCCTTTACTGCTCTGCTGCACAGCACAGAGTCGCCAGGCTCATGACACAGGCCAAATGAAAGTAATTTTGGGTGGGATCTCATAGAGGGTCACACCCCCTGGCTAGTTAAAAAAGCATTGGCTTCTTCAGCAGGACTGTGGAAAGGAATCCTGTGAGAAGTCTGCAACCCTCTTAAACTCATGTATGCCTAGCTCACATTTAGGTGTTAGATCCTGGTGGCTGCTTCATCATGCTATTCCCTATGACTGAACACAGCTAGAGCTCGGATGTAGTGCCATCTTTTTGTGCTTCAGGCTATACTTCCTCACCTCAGTTACGTGATGCAGAGATGGAGAGGGATCAGCAGTAGTAATGGGTGCTCCCATTCAACTTCACCATCAGGACTCATCTTGGCTTTCCCTGTACTCCCAGTTCAGTGCCTGGACTCCTCACATGCTGGGGTGAGAGCTGTTCAGTTGTTCAGAAGTACACTTGTCCTTCATTACTGGATACCCTATTGGAGACCCTACTGGATACCCTCACAGGGTGAGACCACGACCTTTCCTTAGCTGATCTGCCTTAAAGCCACTAAGTTTCTTTTGGTAAATAGCTGGAGTGTGACTTTCAAGTCAAAGGAAATTGCAACCTTCTACTCCGGGTATGTATCCACAGTAGTGAGAGGAGATTAAAGCAGTGGCAACAGCTCTGAGCAGACCAAGGAGATGGGCACTTGAGAAGGGTCAGAGATGGAGTGAAGAGATGAGAACTTTAAAGAAAGGAACAGAGTTTTAATCAGGATTTCCACTGTCTGAAAATCAACAGAAAATATTTCCTCACNAGGTTATTGCAACCTCCAAATTTAGCCGGATGCATGAACGAGGTTGCTGCAGCAACCTCCAATAAAAGTGGACCCCAGAGTCAGAGGTGGACTTTTGTTGGCTGGCAAAAAGCTGGGGAAAATGTAAATCTGCCTTTCTGTGTAAGCCTGCATTTCCCTCTCTTTCTGTTTATTGAGTTCATAATGTCTTCTGTCACTGCTTTAGCTGAAAATAATATTGAAAAGGCTTTTCTGAGTTTCATCTGCAGTAGATTTATGTATAATATCACAGCTGACCACCAGTGATACCCTAGATTTGGAAGGAAAGTATTTCAAGTGAACTCTTCAGTGCATGCTCGGCTTCTTCCTCTCTCTCCAAGAAATTTTCCATACCACAAAGAAAACAATGCAGAACATTGACTAAGGATATTACAGCAGTGCTCCAGAGTTAGGAAATTATTTCTGGTTTTCTTAGACTTTTAACATCAATCTCTGATCACTGTGAAATCTCGTGTGA
>VYZW01024213.1:231-10231 GCA_013401315.1 Balaeniceps rex
ACACTGGTAATGCTGCACCAGATCACCTCTCCTGACTAGTAATTAGCAGCTCTGTCCAATTTGTTGGAGGAAAGACTTTAAGAGAAGTTTGATTATTTGAAAAGCAAAAGTAGCTCTTTTCTCTTGTGCTGTGTATTGCTTTAGTGGTTCCAGTTGCCTTTTAGTCATTTTTAATGTTTTTCTTTTTTGAAAATTCAAGCTGAGGTTTTTAATGACCATGTACTACTCAATGCAAACACGTCAACATGTCAGTACGTCTGTTCAAGGGTTCTAAAATGAGGCACCTAACTTTATACATAAGAATTCTTATATTTTCACTAATTTGCAAAGATAATGAACTAGTTAGTCTTACAATTTTTAGATGATTTACTCAGGTTTGCTAAATCTTGTATTGTTTGAGGGCCACAGTCAAACAATATTGATATTTATAAAAATATGTAATTTTTAATACAGAAATATTTTATTGGTCTTGGTTTTCACAGAAGAGTGGGTTTTGTTCCCTCAGAGCCTGTCCCCGTGTCAGCTTCAATTTATCTCAACCAAAATGATCATGTTCCCAGCTATGAACTCTACATTTATTTCATAGACCCATAAAAGGTCAAGACCTTAGATTTTTTTTTAATCTATGCCATTGTGATTTTAAAAGAGCCTAAAGGATCAACAAGACCAAATTAAAATAAGAGAACATAATTGTGTGTTCATTCAGTTCAGATCTTTCGATACTGCGGTTCCAATTTAAAATAAGCACACGTTGGTAAGCAAGTCAAGCACAGAACTGTACACGGTATCATTTTTATTAAGGCTGGCCACTTCAGAGTTCATTTTTACCTTCATTAAAATATTTTAATCTATGTCTTTAAGTATATAAAACATCAAAGTTTCATTCTACCACTACCATCTCAGAATGAGATCAACTCTCAGTAAGATCCTTGCCATTTTCTTTGATCTTGTACAGACCTGGGGATTTTAAGCCTGGTGTTGACTCTTTAAAGAATTTTAGAACTAATTGCTTAATGTTTTTATTGTGTCCTCTTCTCTAATTCAATGTGATGTTTTATGAAATTGTTAGAGACTGCAATCTGTATTATATTTTTGCTGTTACTGGTGACATATTTCTAGCAAAATTTCAAGCTAAAGGGAATAATTTATAATGTTCCTTATTTTGTTGATAAGAACTTCTTTCTGGTGATCCTCTGTTACTCTGTCTGGGCTATAATTTTTCTTCTGCAGACATATAATCTCGCAATGAAATACGTAGTCTTTTTTTGTCTACTTATATTCAGTGGATATTTTGAGTCTGTGGTTTAATTCAGTGTAAATTACTTCATATCTGAACCAGAAGAACATATCTATTGCTTTTAAACTGCCTAAAATGCTGTGGAGCACTTAATGCCTAGGGATAAATCCGGATTCTGCTGAAGGCAATAGCAAATTCCTACCAGCCTTAACAGAATCAAAATTTCCCTGAAGTGCCTAAGTACCAGAAGGACTTGCCCAAAGCAGCCTTTCATGTCGGATATTTAGACACACCACTTTTCCTGTCCATGCAAAAAATTCCCCTCTCCTGACAATCATGACTGAACCCACTTTATCTCCTTACCAGTATACAAGAAATTCAGGCCAGCTCAACTGAGTGCTAAAGGCTCCAATGGATATTTTGTGCCAATAGTGCTTTTCACCAGATCCTAGCCACAGTTTACAGTGGGATTATCCCACTGATTTACACTTCCTTAAAAACTGCTGTTTCTTGGAAAGAGACTTCACTGAAAACAGCTAGTCTAGTTCCACTCTGCTAAAACTAAAGGGACCTGTTTATATAAGATGGCTAATTGTAACAGATTCATATGTGAATACGTAAGACCTGATCTATGCAACTGTCTAATTCCAAACCAGTTTCATCTAGGGAGAGTGGAGAGGAGGGAAAGTTTCATTCAAGCTGAGTTGAATGAAGGGGAACAGAAAGTATAAGTGAAATTTGTGCTCTGCAGGACAGACCAACCTCAGCAGATGGGTGCATTCTGCACTTTCCTATGAAGTCTTTAAAATATAAGCTTCAAACACACAGCCCACAATAACCTTCACTCTCGGTGACAAAAATCACAAATACACATGGCAAGAGTGGCAGTTGAGAGAAACTTTTTGCCAGGAGCAGATTAATATAGCATTCTTGGGCTTTACTGTTATCAGAGTAAATAGAAACAGATGAGGATCCAAGACCAGACTGTAAATCTAGCAAACAGAAGGCACACTCGAGTAAATTGAGGAGAATGATACAATTTCTGCTCTTTCAATTCAGTGCTTCCTCTGCTCTTCAGTCACTTCATCTTTGGCTCTAATCTTAGCCAACTAACATTAGTAATCTGGTAATTCAACTACAAGATTCTGCATCATTCAATGTACCTTGACAATTTTTGGATACTTTTCATGCACAAATTTCTGATGGCTCAAAGCGTACAGCTAATTCAAATAACAAAATCTTTGAGCTTTAGTTGACGCCACAGTATGTTTTCACACTTCACAGTATGTTTCAGATTTCTTCTGAATCTGGATTTTTGTTGATGGAATGAAAGAAATGAAAACAGATTTGTGTGCTAATCCAGTCTTATTTTCATTTTATGAAGGGCATGTAGAAAGTTGCTGATGATGAATAAATAAAAGTAGCATGCCAAGTAAATATTATTCATTTGTAGTCTCATATGTACTAGTGGGCGCATCTTTGTGTTTCAAACCTCATCCAGATGGAAAAACATCTGGAATTAAAAAAATATCAGGCAAACAGCGCAATATCTGAAAGTCTAATTATGGGGTTTTTTCCCCTGGATCCGATAGTTCTGTAAAAACTGTAAGGAAAAAGAAAAAGACAGGAATGAAAATCAATGTATATGTATTGGATTGTTGTCCTGGTTTCAGCTGGGAGAGAGTTAATGTAATGTGTAATGTATGTGTTACATCAGGTTGTATGCATAGTTTTTAAAAATCAGCTTCAAGTTTAAAGATGCTAGTATTACCTGCCTGGACTCTGAACAGCATGTTTATTGGTGCAATATTTTAATTCCATTTAAGTTCCACTTCTGTTTTGACATGGTTGTCTTGTTCCTACATAGGAAGAATTTTTGAAATACTGAATTTTGAGTACAAGCGGCTATTGATGCTACTCAGGCTTTCTAGTGAGCAAAATAGGCATGCTTAGTGTTTTCATTTTCTATATGTGGCAGATCATGCACTACAACAAATGCTCTCACATGGGGTCCACAAATCATTTAGTTACTATTAAGGCATGGTTAATAAAATGTCAACAATCCTAATCATAGTTATCTTTAACAAATACCATAAATACTAAATTACATGATTAATACATCAGTGTTTATTATCTGGTGTCAGAGAAAGTGGTCATCTACTAAATCAGTCTTTGCACCAGAAAAATTTAAAGTTAAATGTCATTCCAAACCAGTGTGATTTTTAGGTCTGTACTCACAGTTCTACACAAATGCCTCATAAGAAGAAATTAGACAATTTCCTATGACTTTGCATCATCAAAATGGGGGGTAGTATGTACAGCTTTTGCAGCTTCAGAATATTTTCTACTGGTTTTCTTTCCATGCAGTTAAACCAAAATTTTCCAAGAAATAAGGTCCTCAGTGTGAAAAAACCTTTCTCTTCCTTACTGAAATCTCAGCACTTAATTTTTTTTTCATTTTATAAGTATGTATTGTTAAATACTTTTTAAAAATAGTTATGTACTTGTTGGATCTTTCCATAAGAGTAACCTGAACTGATATTTTAGTAGATATTTTTTACTAAGGATTTTTTGTATTTCACACTCTTACACAGATTTGATGTCACCAAAAGATTGTAATTCACAGCTGTTACTTAGCTACCATGAATTACTGCTTTTTAAAAAAACAAGGAAAACATTAAAAGATTTTTAATTAAGAAAATTCATGACAGCATTGAGTTCCTCCAGTGTTTAGTGCAACGTCCTTTACTTTTTATTTTAAATGCTTAATTGAGAGCTATAAAAAATTCCCAATTAAGAATTTAGAACTCCTCAGTTGTTACATGAGAACATTAAAATACATTCCTAGCAAAAGATTTCCCACTATAAAATAGCAAGCTCAGAGACAAAAAAAAGACACCTCACACAAGAACCAGCAGCTATAGAGCTTGCATGGCTGAAGAAAATGGTTTGCCTGTTGGTCAGCTGTTGACGATACCTACCAGGTACATATTCTCATAAATCCCAGATTCTGAGTGAACAGGGAGAGGGGCAGGATCCATTTTTAGGGAGAGGATTCTGTTAGAGGAGGTAAGGCAGCACACTTCTCACTCGAATGGGAATAGTGGAATCATCATTTATTATTACGAATGTTTCAACAGGCTAAAAAATCTCTCGTAGAAAGAGCAAGCCTGATAAAAATAAATCCCTGCAGAGACTCACTATCAATTGTTTTTTTCTGTCAATCTGTTCCACACCTTGAAAATGCTTGGGCATGTTCTTGTTTTTAGGGATTTATATACCTGAACTTAATGCTTATAAACTCTAGACATGGGGACATTTCTGAAGACACAAAATGCACTTACACATTCTTTGAAAGTGGAGTTAGCTTCCCAGCTCACATTTGGTTCCTGGACATAATTTTTCATTAAAGAGTCTTAAGAGAGGTTTGGCTTTGTTTGGTTTCTGAGCAAACGTTGAACTCCATTATTTCAGCATTCCGGGTGGAAATAATAACAGACATACCTATATTTTCAAATGGTGCCTAATTTTGAGTATCTGTCTTCTGAGATTAAGTAGTATCAGTCCTGATTTTCAGAATACATCAGTCCTAATGACAGCAACAATAACGTTGTTGATAGTTTTGAAAACTACATTATGAATAAAGGCCAAACAAGAATATCCCACTGACCTCAGTGCATATTTTAGTACCTGAGAGAAGAACAGATCTAAATATCACTATTAGTGTATGAGATCAAATAGCTTATCTGCTTAAACTGTGCAGTTTAATCTGCCATAAAACCAGCAGAAAATGAACTCAACCCCAGAAAAATTTAAAATACTTCTTTTTAATGGGAAACTTAAGTGTATGAAGCTATTTAAAAGAAAAGTATACTTTTCTAATGCTACTGATTCCAAAAGTACTTTACAATGACAACTCTCAACTTATTTATATTTCCTAATTTCTAAATAAGAGGTAAGATTAAGTGATTCAGTGGAAATATAACCGATTTTCTACCCAAAGCCACATAAACAGTATTTGGTTATAAAACTTTAACAGATCCATTTATGTACTAAATTATTT
This sequence comes from Balaeniceps rex, assembly GCA_013401315.1. Lineage (NCBI taxonomy): Eukaryota > Metazoa > Chordata > Aves > Pelecaniformes > Balaenicipitidae > Balaeniceps > Balaeniceps rex. The sequence goes on from VYZW01024213.1 coordinate 5,532, forward strand.
AAGCAAATGTAATGCTTCCAAATTGTATTGTTTTGCAAGGTTTCTCTCGGAACCTTTGCCATTTATCATACATGTACTTCTGTCTTTTTTCTACTCAGAAGCACAGCATGAAAAAACTTCATTTCACATTGAAACATCACTATGTGGAACAGTGTGATGAAATGAGACACAGGAGGAGAGTTTGTGTTATACTCTGGTAAACAGTTGGTCTACAGGAATGATAGCATTTTATGCTGAGACTGATATATCAATTGTGAGTCCTAAAATATGACTGATCTGAAAGCAGGAGTTCTGCCTATGATAAACTGTATGCATGTGAAAGATTACAGGTAACATGCCTAAGCCTGCTGGGAGGTCACAACCTAAATCTCATCTAGGAGTTAATATAAAAATGCAATAAATTCTAGTAAAATTATATCTCAAGTATACTTAAAGATAATGTTACTCTGCTAAATAGAGCAATACTAACAACTAAGACTCTGAGCTTGTAGATAAGACCCTGACATTATTTGCATGCTTTATGTGAATGAGCAGTTCCAATAAAAGATCTACATTAAAAGTAAGTGTCTAAATGTTTGCAGGTTCAGTACAGGCAAGTCTCTAGAGCACAGAAGGAAAATCCTGCCCATCTACTGCATGGGATTGCAAGAGCTACATGCTATTAATGTATTGACAAACATTGATATGAAGTATTTCAGATTTTTGAAAAGCTAAAGACAAAATTGCTAAATATTATTTTAATAATTTTCTGGATTAAATGAGAAAGTGTGCTCAGGGTTACTTGAAAATGTGAATTTACTCATTTGATCCACTTAAGTACATTAATAATTTCCCAGGGTGTTGTTCACATCACGTAACCTCTGGCCTTCCACACGGTCCCACGGAAACCACTGAGAGTCTTTTGAGTGGACCTGATTCAATTACGTACATAAGTATGTGTTTAGGTCCTTTACAGAACAGGGAACAATTTATTGCTCTGAAGCATATAGCAGTAAGGATGACGAAAACCAAATCTTTAGACACCAATCATGCAGTGAACTTTATATAAAAAGATTTTTACATCTCTTAGGATAACTGTATGTGTGACAAACTGAAGATGAGTGGGGAGATAAATCTGGCATCATAACCTACACTTAAATGTAGAAACAACACACCAGTGTTTCCAAGTCTAAAATAGTCCATATTGTAAAGGGGTGTTGTTTTTCATATGTAAGGCTTGAACCCATTTGAAGCTGCTCTATTTCCTAATCTCATTTAGATAAAAGTGTTTCTCATCATGCATAAGCTGTGAAAAGATAGCTGGGAAAAAAGAGTGTTGATTAGAAGGGACATTTCTGAAACACTGTCAGTTGAAACTTCCCTGTCTGAAATTCACTTCTTCCATAACCAGCTATATATTTGCCCACTGTGGCACTATTATAATCAGTGGAAACATTACTCTTGACTCCAGTGAACAGAAGATCAAGACCTAGAAGTGACCACAAGATTATGTTTCTCTCCTTAACAGTGATTTTAAAAACATTTGAAATATATCACTGCTTCTTTAATCATTTTCACATATGCACTGCTTTACTTTTCTTAAAGTGAGGAAAAATTGTAAGCATCCTTTACAATGGAAAATGAAACCTTCTTTAATTTCTAGAGATTAATGAAAATGGTGCAAAGTGGGCTAGGAACATCACTAGACTTTTTTTTAGAAATGGATAAGATCAAAAGTTTTCTGTTTAATAACAATATTCTTTTGATTCTTAAAACAGTATTGGAGCAGCATTCAAACACGTATTTTATGTATATAAGCCTTAAAATAGTTTCATGTCACAGGAATGTCACTATGAGGAGTCTGGCCACTGACAGCAGGAGACTCAAAAACAAGACTTTTAATTAAAAGATTAATTACCAATAAAAGTGAGAGGTGATGCAGGAGGAAGGATGCTAGCTAAATGCTGTGCCACAGTAAGGAAAGAGAAACATGCCCCAGAGCTAAATGCCTGGGGGGTTACGGATGCGCACTTGGTGTTTCAGCTGCGCAGGCAGGCACTGCTGACTGCAATCCGCTTGAACTGACGATGAACAACTGTCCTGGGTCGTGGGCCCATTAGCAACCTCTGCCTAACCAATGCAACAGCTCATACCACCACACAGCATAAGCGAAGCAGCCTCCTTGTCCATAAACCTTTAAGATTGTTTGCGCCTTTGCTCTGTCCCCTGCTTATCCAGGCAGCTGAACCTGGCTGGGTTGCCTTCCGTTTGTTTTGCATCCCCAAACAAGTGCATATGGGAGAAGGGATCACTTTGGATCGTGTTAATTGATTGATCCTTCTGTAAAGTAGGCAGCTGGAGTGAGTCACCAATGAAATGAAGCTCAGGCTAGCAATAGCCAGACAGAACCACAGATGAGTGACCAACATCATTGCAGAGCAAAATATGCAGGAGATACAGCATTATAAACAGCCATGAATTAATTTTTTGTCTGTGAGTAATCCACAGGGGTTTTTTACATGACAGGACTAGCAAAAGCCACAATTTAGATGCCCCTGTAGTAATGGAAGTAAAGGAAAGCAATAGATCCCGAGTGAGGCAGGGACTCAGGCAGATCCTGCAATGCATGATCCTCCACCAGCAAAGACAGGCTGAACCTTCTGTGCCCAATGTGAAGAAGAATGACCTTTCCAAACCATCACATCCCGAGTGACAAAGGGCTGCCTGCTGTCCTACTGCATTGGGGCAGGAGGAGCACAGGTGCCAGGGCTATACACCACAAAAAGTCACCACAGTCAGACAAATCTCTGCTCCAGGGGCAGAGAAGCACTAACCAAATGGCTACTGCTTCTGCCTAAAGAGCAAGAAGCCTCACCACCCTCTGCATTTGCTATCACTGTTTATATAGCTGAAGTCTAACACAGAGGATGAAAAGCCAAATAAATGTAGCAATAAGAATTAGCTTCCCGTCTTGTAGACAAAAGCAGGAACCATATTAAATTTGCTCACATGCTCTCAATGCAGCACAATGGACAGTCTGTATTTTAGAAAAGGCTTTGGTTGTTTTCACAGCAGGACTGAAGTAACTAGAAGGGCTTGCCTTCAGCTCCAGTGTTAATACCCACGTTCATCAGTTAATTCTTTGCTTAAATGTGCAGAAAGTATCTTTTATTATACAGAGGGAATTTGGATACATAGAACTAAATAGAGTGGTACAAAATGTTTATTATCCATCTCTTGCAAGCTGATCTTTTCTTTCACCGGAACAAAATCCATCAGCATTTAAACTTGCTTATATTTATGAAATTAAAAGTACTGTCTCTGACTGTCAGACTACAGTTCATTCTCATTTATTAGCATCTTAATAATCAACTGTTCAGCACAGCAAATCAGAGTAATGCAGGCCAACTTTTGCTTCTTCATGCAGAGTATGAAGTATTCTCACAGTACAACCTTCCTGCAAACATTTGTTACCTTGCCAAGTCTTGCACCACAGTACACTTTAATTAGGCCGTAGAAAGCTGACATCCTGCATGCTTCCCAGGTGTACACATTTCCAAATAAAGATTATGGGCCCAATCCTGTTCCCAGTGCATGCATAGCATTTGAGGCCAATGAAAAAAATTAGAATCATAGAGTTTCCTTTCGTTAAACACTAATATACTGTTCACATAAGAACACAGGTGTCAGAATAATAAAATACTTATAGCCAGTAGGTAAGATACCAGTGATTTAATACCTGATACAGCTCAGAAATATTTAATGCTCATATGTAGAAATGTCTCCATTACTGGCTGAAAGAAAACAGAAAACCTTGTAACTCTAGCAATATATAGAAAGAGTAACTCTAGCAATATATAGAAAGAAAGAGATGTACACACATACCTGGCTTAGAGGCACACACCTGTGCAATTCAGTAACAAGTTGTACTTTTCATGTCCCACTTCATCTGCACTTACTCCACAGCTATTTAGTGCAGCCCTCGAAGCTTGTCAGAAAAAAACTTATAAACATAGAGATCTATGTCCCCTTCCAGAGCCATGTTTAAGTCCAGCACTATTCCCTGCAGTAGGAGCTGTCTATGAGTGTTTAGAAATCCTGCAGAAGGGACACACTGTAGTCCACACTTTGCAGGGTCTGTTTACACTGGTTAAACCCAGCACCTAGCACAGCAAAGCCCTGGAGCATGGCTGGGGTCTTAGCTGCAATGTTAATACAAAGAAATGACAGTAGCAATGCTTCTACCCCTGAAAGAACCTGAGATATTGCATCTTTATATTGCTTTATGCACAGAACTCTATTTTGTAGAATCATAGTCTATTCATAACATTTTATGGAGAGCAACGTTTCTTTCCCTCAGTTGGCTTGTAATGCTGGACACCTGCCTTGCAGATGGGGGAGAGATGGAAAAAAATCAAATCAAAAGTATTTTTAAGCTCCCTAAAATCATTTAATAACTTTCTATGCAATCTGTGGCACCTCTTAAACACAAAATGATGAGGTGCGTGTTTCACAAGCACTATTCTGGAATGTGGTTGCTTAAATTACCTCTCGGCCCCCACGGATTGCAAGCCCTTCCCATGATAAACAACAGTCACCACCCTATTGTTGTCTACAGCCTTTGTGTGGCTTAGGGAAAGTTGAGGTCCCCTTCCACTTGAAACGGCAGAGACTGCTATCCCACACCAGCGCCTGCTTTTAGATGTAGAAGGCACTGAGAT
>VYZW01024213.1:12731-78120 GCA_013401315.1 Balaeniceps rex
TGCAGTAAACAATTAAAAACCTGTTTTCTTCCACAATCTTTTTGATGCAAATGCAGAGGAGAATATTATCAAAAAGTCAAAAACAACAGAGCTAGTTGCCTCAGTGCAAAGACAGCATTTATATTTCCTGCTGGCAGATGCATTTGCCAAGAAATCTCTAATGTAATAAAATTAGACAGTTTAACCAGCATGGTGGATTTGCCCGTTTTTACTGTCAAGCATCAACACTGGCATTTAACCCCGGCATAGAGAGACACGTGACTAAACTTACAATGTAAGGTTAGCAAACCTTTTTTTTATTTTTTTTTTTTTGGTCAAATAATGCACTTTTTATCAGCAGACCATGTGCTTACATTACATATGATAAATACAATATCGTGGAAGAAATGTATTAAAATGGATTTCAAAAGACGGATGAAATGTAAACCCGATATCCTTCCTTTCACCATTAAATAATGTTATAGAAAGTTAAATAATGCACAAAACATACAGTGATCAGCCAAATGCTGCCTAACCCTATCAAACACAGGTCAATGCCATCATAGCAGCCGTCTGAAATTTCCTCCACTGGAGCTGCCGAATGCTTTGGAAGTACAGAAAGCCTAGAATTGAGACAGAATTACACTAGCATTGTGTAAATAATCAAACTGTGACCTGTGGGGTTAAAACCTATAATTGGAGTGATACTTCAAAGAGATGACTACTTTTTCAGTGCTATTTTGTGCAGCCAGATAGGAAGATGACTTGTTGGGATTTTATTGGCCAGCAACGCTACTGCAAAAGTGATATTTTCAACAGCTGCTGGTGCATTTGTGCTCTGACAAATTAGAGGCTAAATCGAAGCATTAAAGAACATCAAAGGCCTAATTTAATGCAAAAAAACAAGTACTCCAACTGGATCTATTTTACAGTGAATTAATAATGCAGATTTATACAGAATGTGATGCATTGAGTGCTTTGTTTTTATAGGGACTTCAAAACCACTTTTTCCCCCATCACAAAACATTAGATTTAGTGATCTGACTGGTATTTTCTCAATGCTTTTCTTTTGGTCCAAAAAACCTGTTAATTACTGGAATAATAGTTTGGACTAACTTGTAATTTTAAACTATAAAGTATACCGTATTATACTGTCTTGCTCTCAGTCCCCCACACACATAGATTAGTGTATTGCTATATACTCACATTATATCAGACCTATTACACAATTAAGTAAGATTATTTAGGCACATAATCCTTTTTATTAAGTCTTATTACTAATGCCACCATTGTTGAGTTGGTAAGACTGAAAAACACTGGGGTTTACCATAAAGTACAGTAGGTGGCATGCGATATCTCTTCTTTTAACAGAACTTCTCTTTTACTAGACATAGGAGGTATTTAAAGTGTTAAAATTAATTGCAGGAAACCTCACATCACAACGTTTCATTGTTTGTTCCCATCTAAGTAAAAATTGAGTTGCCCTGTGTAGCTGAGTTTTATGTTATTTTTACATTTCATCTGCAATTCCTGCTAAAAAGAAAACCTAATCAAAGAGTGTATATACATACCACACGGGTAACATCTTATCTCCCTTTTATTTTTGCAGATCAACTATTTATTACACAAGTATTTTTAGCAACTAAAACCTGTTTTGCAATGTGTTTCAGATGGAGTGTATTACAAAAAATTTACAGGAATTGTCAGATGATATTTTAGCTAAGAAATATTTGAGGGGGAGGAAAACCATTCAGTTCAGACCTTTAACAGATGTTCAAATATGGGGGTATGATCTTGTACCAGGGAAGTCAACTGGATGATTGCCACTGCCTTTAGTAAAACTGCTTTTGAAAAAACGTGAAGTCCTTAAAAAATATAACTAATAATCCCAAAATAAACAGCACAGGAAGGGGCGAAAGAAAGTGTTCTTACTGGTCTGGTTCATGTTGGTGATGATGTGTGCACCAAGGTCAAAGTGGTGAGAGGTGGAGAGTTTACTAGCAGAAAAAAAAAAAAAGAAAACACAAATTGCAACCCTTCAAGCACTACTGCTGCATTTAGGTGCTTTTAAATAGTCTAGGTCATAAACTTCAAATTTGACTGTTTCCTTTGCAGTATAATGGGTCATTTTCCAGATCGTACAGACACAAGAACTTCAGCTTGTATTTTATATGATCACAGCTTCTTTCTACATATATATAATTCTACATGTTGATGGCCTGTCATTCATTTTCCACCACCAGGTTTTATTTTGTTTCTAGCACTTAAGTTGTAGATGTCATATTTTTCCCATTTGTAGAAAGATTGGATATTTTAGGTATCCAGATAATACCTTAGCAGAAACAAATGTTTTGTTCTAAGATTAGGAATTTCATCATACAAGAAAATGAATCTGGTCATCTACCTTTGCCAGTAAAAGCAAAAATGTAAGTCCCCTATACAGCCAGGATTACACGTATTGATATTTACAGTAAGAAAGCAGACAGCATGGCTCATCCACCAGACTGGGAAACAGACCAAATATCTAAATGCTGATGTCAGTAGAATCCCTGGGTTAAATATTGTAAATTTATTTCTATTATGTATTACAAAAGGCACCCTTCCTCATTAATTTTACTGAAGTCTCCAGATGGGAAACAAAATATTAATTTTGTTCAGCCTTAGGCATTGTTGACTGTTAAGGTACTCACTAAATCATTGATCTTATACACATTAATATTAGATTTCTGCTATAAAAATTTAAGACCCATGGGTATAAGGTTCAGTTTGTCATAAGTATAATTAATTGTTTTCAGAAATGATTAATTTGTCAAAATGGCAAACATATATATTGGGCAGGCAAGACTCCTGAGCAAGCTAACCTACCTTAAAGTCATGGTAATACTCATGGAATTATGCAAATTAATTGAGTCTTTCAATGTTGCATAAAATGCTACTACTAGTACAATGCATGGAACATTAGGCTGTTCATCCAACAAAAAAAGTTGCATTTTAAAGGCAGGCATCTTTACAAGAGTCCTTATGGCAGAAGGTCCTTAGAAGTACAATCTATTTTTCTGCAAAGTGATAGACTTTCAACCGTTACACAGAAGTTGTATTTTTTTATTACAATTTTTAAAGCAACCCTCAAGAGAAGAAAAAACACTAAAATTCTGCTGGCCCTGAGACAAAGGAACCTAGGATATTTGCACTCTGTACTGATGCTAGGAGGAAATGGTATATGTCCTAGTAATAAGAGTTTTACTAGTAAAACCTCATTTACAAGCCTGGAAACTCGTGATACACTACATTAAAATCTAAAAAGATTAACTTAATTATGCAAATTAAATTTACTGTTTATCTTATCTTCTAAATAGTAAAAGTCATTGACAACATTGAAATAGCCAAATTATTCTAAATGCATTTCTTTCCCTCCAAAGTGAACTACACATATATTTGAAATTCCTATATAGTTAATTATTATCCAGAAAGTCCATTCAAACATAGATTTATGCTCCTCACTAGCCAAAATTCTTATTTTTATGCCTACTATAGTGTCTGGTTATCAATGAACTCAATATATCAATGCAGCAAATAAAAATATTCATATCAAATATAATCACCTTGAATATCCATAATTATTGTTATCTGTGATTAAGTAGTCCTAATAAAATGTTCCCTAACAAATCATTTGGAATAACCTGGAGATTCACCCTGCTAACTCTGCTTCTTCACTCCTAAAAACAGTAGTTCTGAAAAAAGAAAGAGATATTCAAAATATTCAAAGAGATTTTGGGGGATGAAGAAAAGCTTCTCTCATGGCTGAAAATCTCTGTCCTAATTCCCATGGAGCCCACAGAGCTGATTCTGATCTTCACACGTTTTATTCAGATGCCACCAACTGACTTTAGCAGTTGTTCCTATTTTATATTGCTGCAAATACTATCAGAATTACAATGTACACCAAAACACAGGTAGACTGTGAGTACAGCATCCATTCTGGCACACTACAGAATAATGCAGGGCCATTAAACAAATGCACTAGTGAATCAATTATTATGGTTTGAGGCAACACCTTCTGGCCTTGGACTAATAGACAAGTATTAATTTCAATCTCTCCAGTGTCAACAGTCTTGCTATTAACATATATATCAAAGACACAGTTATTACGACAAACCTAATAGACTTTTTTTCCACATCTAATCATATTTTAAATAGTTTTTTTAACTTCAAACTGGACTTTGTATTTGAAAATTTATGACTTTAAATGCAGACATTCTTTGCTGCTTTTACTGGTATCCTGTAAATCAAATATAAACACCTGACATTCAGGGGCTTTATGCAACCTTATCCTAATTAATTTCATATTTGACATATTCAGTTAAGAATTAGTAGTCAGGAATATTATGTTCTGTTCCATAAATTCAGATAAAGTTTTTTTTCTTTTTCCGGAAAAAAAAAAAAAAAAAACACCAACACACAAAAACTGTGTTAGAATATCTTTATATATAGTCTTGAAGAATAAAAAATTTAAAAATTCCAATCCAGAAAAAAATCCAGCTCTTAAACCCGCCGCATATGTAGATATCATGTCAAGCTATAATAATGTGGTCCATTGTGCTTTGAGTGCTTTCATGTCACATCCATTATCTCTAGCAGCAGTTGCTGTACATGGAGAGGACACAAAGCGTTTCAACTCCCAACCCAGGTTTCAACCCAGGCTATGTGGGAGTTCAGGGGGCCATGATGCCAGAGGAGCTGTATGGTCATCACTGGAGATAAGGAGCTGGCGCTCCCGGAGGAGACAAAATGGAGCAGAAGGGTTGAGGTCATAGCTCTGGATGGGGAGAATATGCAGTAGGAATACAGAGAGGAATAACAGTGCCATCCCTGGCATAAAGCTGGGAGCCAGTGGTCAGTCATGGTACCCAAGCGAAGCCCTTTGGGGACCTCTCCATTTAGACCACACTTTGGTGTTAGAGTTTAACGGCACATGCCAGCAAACCAAGAGGATAGCAGGAATGTGAGGCAGCAGCCAGCTACCCCTATACCTATAGTTGAGGGACTTTCTTATTTATTTAAAAAATAAAGTACGAAGTATGGCAGAACTAAGACTTTGTAACCCAGAATCAATGCTTGCTCATCTGGTAATGGTCACTACCCTACCCTGCAAAAGTTAGGGCAACCTTGTACCTTGGGATATAGTGAAAGGAACAAATGAATCTCTCTACCCAGTAAGCACCAGTGACGCCATGCTGAGATGTCCAGGCACACATGTGCATTAGACCCTGCAGCTGCAATTTCCCACAATGCCAATGCAGACACAGAGGACCGACGGAGTCCCCGTGACAGCCCAGCACCTCCCTGTGTATTTCCAAAGGCTGGCCACAAACAATCCCACAGTTCCACAAAAACTACAATTTGCATGGGAATTAGCAGTGCCATGCCCTAACCATCTCTCTCGAAAAGAGCCGCACTTGGTCCAGCTGAGGGGGGGATGGGGTCAGTTGCTTCATTTGAGCTGTCCATATAGGAAGGAGTGACTTGATAGCAAAAGTAATGTGGTACCTGCTGTACCCTCTGATGCCCTGTTAATTGTGTAGATGACTTGTGAAACAGTTATTTACCAGACGACTATGGCACAATGTCTTTCTCAATAGTTTTCTGTATTATTATTGCAGCGCATTTGCTAGGAACTCCTTTCAGCTGTGACTTATTGCTGAGCTACAGAGTATTTGCAGTTAGATCGTAATCCTGCCCTGTTTCCATGCAAGGTCCTGAAGTCACAGAACAGTCTTGTTCCACTGCACAAGGGCAGCAATGGGATTTGAACGGGGTCACACATGGAGGGCAGACCCAGGCGCTCTTTCAAACATTCCCCCGTTTGCATCCTGCACAGCAACAAATGAGAAGCATTGGGAGGAGAGGGCAAAAAGATGGTCATTATATTCGTGTCCACTCATCTCATGGTAGGTAGGGTAAGTCTACATCTTCTTTCCACCTGAGAAGAGAGGTTTTCTTTTCTTTCCACTGTCTTTCTACCTACCGTTTAATTGGACTGGGTTCCAGACCTGCATCTTAAGGTCCGAGGCATGCTCTCATTTACATGAAGGGAAGAAGGAACTGGGTCGCTAGGCAGCGTGTGTTTCTAATAAAACATATATTATTATTTCCTTAATAGACCACAGTGTCTTAGAAGAGGTCCCATATCTGTATGTGAATTAAATATTTAGATACTCCGTTTGAAATCTATTTTTTCAGTGACCCATCATGTAACTATTGTGCGCATTTTGGCAGGCTACCATGTTGCACATGTGCGGCAAATATGGCTAGTAACAAATCATTGTGATGTCCCAAAAAGCATGTGTTAAACTTGCCCCATAGTCAGCACTCAAAATACAATATTTTGCTCATTTTACATTTCTTTTTTCAGTCTGAATACAAAAAGCAATCAGATCTCATTGGGGAGTTAATCACTTGTGAACATAGAGCAATGAAATTATCTAACACAAAGGGCCCTTTTTTTCAACCTTAAAATCACTGGTGAGCCTTTACACATTTATTCACTGTTGAAAATGATTTTGTAATTATTTTGAAAGAGTCATTTTGGGAGGTATGTGAAATGACTTCAACAGAAATACTCATATGAGAAAGCACTCAATGTAAAGATGACGTAATTGGGCTCACAGCGTTTTTCATATTCAATTTCTGCAAAGCCACTCACTACCAACTACTTAGTCGCTATTACTTACAGGTTATATGTTACATTTCATAACAGACATTTTTCACAGCTAGATCTATAAGGTGAGATATTGCAGAAGACAAAAATACTCTATGTTCAGGAGCTTTTGCAGTAACAAAGACACGCTGCAGCCAGAGTTTATGTCCTCACTTGTCTAAAATTAATTTAAAGAACAAATCACGAGTCTACATCCCACTAACGGCTTGTGCCAATCAACTATTCTGGTTTATATCTGCAATTCACTTTACAGGCTCTAAGAAATACAAACACACATATTTCAGGCACATATTTTTCTTACATCCAAAAAGGGGGATGGGCACTTGTAAAATCAGCTTTTATAAAAAGATATCCATAAATATGTATTCCAGAGATGAAATTTTCTTGTTACTGCAGAGCTATAAATCATTGCCTCTTCCTAAGTGATAGGAGTGTAAAATATTTATTTCATATTAGTATACATCTATATACTAACATATAATGTGGGGTGACCGCAACGTGGAATTCATAGGATGCTAAAGAGTTTATAGGGTATCCCAATATTAATATAATTTGTCAGTATTTGAAGACCTTGGTGTTCCATCCGTAATCTTTGCAGTTTGTGAATGATCAGCATGGGCAAGCATCAGAAAATAAAGATAATAAAGACAATGCAGGATTAGTGGTATGCTGCAGAAAGAGAACCTTTCTGGCACCACATGCTGAGATGATGCTAACATTATGGTAAGAAAGCAGTCTCTGATTGCTCTAACACCACTATATTTCTGAAATGGTTGCTTTTGTTACCATCAAAATCAGAAGAGGCAACTTAAGAGTTTGTTTGTTCTGTAACCTACAAAAAGGACTTCTCAACATCATAAATACTACAAGTTTCTTATTATGATTCCAAAAGGTTTTGCTTTCTACTGTGAACCTTACACGATTTGATTGCTTTCTCAGAGTTCTAGTTTGGACTTACTTAATGCACTGGTATTTTTATACTACCAAATTAAAAAGGCTAAATCGAAAAGGTATCATGCCTGTGTCACCACTTTGTACCTTTTATGTCATTTTAAAATCTTGTTGCTTTTTTTTGCAATTTTGACATAAAACTGCAACTGACATCAAATTAAAATATTTACCTTGTTTTAGATGGTTTAAATGTGAACTACTAAGTGTGTTACAAATGAAAATTGATTTTAAAAAAATGTTCTCTCTTAAATCTATCTACTCTAAGGATCACTGCTCAAAGTTATCTCAACCATTCAACAAAGCACTCACTGTTTGACCTTTAAATTTTCTTATGCATTAAGTTAAAAAAAAAATTCTCCACTAAATTAAATTCCTTTGAGGGGTAGGGGAGGAGAACAACTAAATAAATTAATAATTAAACAAAACCAGTTCTAACAATAATATCCTGCATGGGACTATGTATAGAATGAGACTGAATCCTCAGATGATTTGAGTAAGGGAAACATTATCCTCCTACATATAAAACACTAACATGCTACCCAAAAGTAAAAATTAAAGATCCAGAGACAGCCAATTTTACTACATGAATAAAATTGTCTATATTTGAACCCAAAAACTTTTCTCTGTTGGAAACTGGAGTGTCATTTCTGTTCCTAGTTGTTTCTTGGGTCACAAAGATTTTGAAAACACAGAATTCATTCCACAAGGCTGGCAATTTCTTTTGTTTGGCCAAAATTTGAGTCTGCCATCAGGATGCGCCAGACTCAGATGCTAATGCAAACACTTTTTTTCTGTCTTTTCAAGTAGCCATCAACAATCTTCAAACACGTACAAAATTAACAAGATATTACTTGGCTACATATTCTTGAGCTTTACTAGACATGTTAAGGAGAGAAAGGGTTTGTGATATGTTCCCTTCACCATCAGCAGCAGCGTCATTATGGCTATTTAAAAAAGTTGCTGCGCTGCAGTTACTGTGGCACATGGGACTGAAATTTCCATTACAATGCACCAAATCCGCCTCAAGTCCTAGAGACTGTGGGTATTATTTTTTTAAATGTTAATTTTTATTTTATTTTTACTTTATGTGTAGAAATCTGACAGCACTTAAATTTTAATCATTCAGGAGCTTAATCCAGGATTTCTTTCAAACCTTAAAATTCCCTGTAAAGACAAATTCCTTGATGTGCAAGAAATGCAGAATCAAACCCTAGGTAGCTGGATCCAAGTTTTGTTTTATCAGCCAAGAAACGAAGTTCTCCTGATTTAAAGTACCGCACATAACAGTGCTAAGACAAGGATTTAGTTTCCTAAGCCAGGCCCTGATCCTTTAACGAGCTGTGGGCAGGCTCACACGCACACACACTGCTGGAGTCACACTGACTACACTTGCAGTAAACTCCAGTATTGGCCAGGTTTCCCTATTTCCTTTAGACTTCAACAGGAGAGAAAATCATCTTTTATGCTGTCATTTCATTATATTTTAAGACCCCCTAACTAGCATTTATTCCGCACCCTCTGAATTCAGCAGGAGTAGGACGTTATGAGAAACAGGCTCTTTTCTTTTGATTGATATTATTAATTTAACAGTAAGGATAACTAAAGAGCACAGATTGTGAGATTTTAAAATTTGTTTTTATTTTCTAATAGAGACATTAACATCACCATCATAACTCCAAAATGGTTCATCATCAAATGATGATGTATTCACCTGAAGAGGGAAAACTTTATTCTACTGATCACCACTACTGCAATATTAAGCAAATTCTCTAAACAATAGGATATTCTGGGATTATGCTTTCCCTACCCTTTTTCCAACATTCACCAGTCCTCACTAGGAGTTCTTTTCACCACCACATTTTCATTCAAATCAATACACTTTAAAAAAAGGATTAATTTCAAGAAAACATCATTTTGATGGAAAAATGTATCAATGAAACTCTGTAATGTTATTTCAAAGATCACTAGTTTACCTTAGAAATTAAAAAATAATTTCATCGCTTTATTAACACAACTACTTCCAGTACTGTATTTTAGGAAATCTAAAACCACTGAGTTGCTTAGTTATATTTTTTGCATGTCCTTTCTGTGATGCCAATAGGACACCTCAAAAATGAGATATATCACGCTAAGGTTTTTTCTGTAAAATATTTACGTGAAAGATTATACATTTTAAAGCTTGCACAACCATTCTGCATTCATCATACTGTAAAATAGTCATAAAATACAAAAATGCTAGAGATATGGCAAGATTTTTATTTTAAAAATAAACAAGATCTTTGTATTTTCCATAAATACTATAAAACAGTGCAAAAGAAATTATAAGAAATAAAATTACATTTGTAAAGTCTTCTGTAATTTAATATTTTGACAGTCCAACTCTCTACTTTTTTTCTCTAAAAGAAAATAGTGTTTGTTATAGAAAATAAGATTCATGTAGTAGCATTGCACATAGCAGATATCACAAATTATTTACAAGCAGATCATTTTATGGATCTCCCATTGTTCTGGCAATACAATGTGATGATCCTCACTATTTCATTTCATTAATTCATCACTTTATGGAAACCCATTTGGCTACAAACAAAGCATCTACCCACTGTGGCGCGTTTAATTTTGACTACTTTCCTAATCTAATACATGGAAACATTGGAAAGAAAATATCCTTCAGCTTTAAAATGGCTCGTAAAGGCACAGAAGTGAAATTCGTGCTTACTTTTGGTTCATATAGGAACAAATCGCAGGCTGAGCACATTTGCATGTGGCCAATAGCCAGCACTATTCCCACAGAGCTCAGGGTGCTCCCCATGCATTTATGCACCCGTCAAGGTACAGGACCACCTCTGGCACCAGCACCAGCCACAGGACACCAGGACACAACACCAGGGTGGAGAACAAAGCTACGTAAGATCCCTCACTGGTCAGCCAGGACCATCTTTGAAATTTCAGCAATAACCGCTGGGAGGATGGTCCTCTGTTACAGAATGGAGGGATGTGTTTGGCCTCCAAACAGTGAGATAAAACTCTTTGTAAGTGGGATGGGGCCCTGAACCCAAGGTCTTCCCCACCCACCCCCACGCCACACACATCCAGACAGCATCAAAACACGTCTGATAGCCTACAACAGCACCTGAGTTCACCACATTCGTCTCACTTTAGGAAGTGAAGGGGATAGCTGTGTTACATATGTAGTAATAATTGGCAAATACTGAGCTTTTGTAATGGCCTCTGCAGGACTCATTTTTTTTGTTTACAGCCAGTATGCTTCACCACCCTGTTTTCAAGATACTTCATTACCCCTGCTAGCTCCGAGTCTAGTGATTTTTAGGTATACGTCATTAGCCTGACTGCTGCCCAAATCTATTAGCACAGAGCTCTGAGTGGATAAATACCACAGAGGAATTGATAGTGTCAGTTTGTGGAAGGAGGCAGCCCATGCACTCTTTTCTCAGTCCCATTGCATTTCCTCTGGGGATGCATGGCTTATTAGCTTATTTATACCTTTAAAGAGATCAAAAGAAGACCTGTTTTTGGAGACTTGGGTAGAAGTTCTCACATGCTTTATAAATGCAGGCCAATACACTGTGAGCAGGTCACACCATGTGCCCTTCAAGAACTACAGTCCTGAGAGCCACATGAAACAGCTCATCAACACTTCCAGTTGAAATCAAACCCATGCTAATAGCAACTGCGCATATGTACCATCATCCTAACGCACGCAGAAATGACATACAGTGACTGCACTAACGAACAAATAGCAAAGCCTCAGGTAGCTGGATTCTGACCCACTTACACTGATTTTTTCCCTGACTGATGCCAGAAAATTGCACACCGAGTTAGAAGGACAAGAGGGGCCCGGCAAGACTGGACACCTGCACTATAGTTTTTGGCCACATGCCCGCAGCCCACGGCAGGGTGCTAGGCTGCAGCAGGGGCTGGGGAGAGCAGGGGGGAGCTGACCCTTTCAGCTCCCCTCACGCCATTAATGAATGCACGGTGAGAAAGGGTGGCCTGATTCGTGCTTCCTACTTCCATCACACTAGAGAGTGTGCCAGGCTAGATACTCGCATCTGCCATGTCTGAAGATACGAGAAAACGCATGCTCTATTTTGTTTTGGTTTAACAGGAAAAATGTGGTGTTTAGCTCTAAAACAATATGGCAAAAGAACAACATTCAGTATGAGCATCTGCACAGCACTGTGCACACTTAGCACCCTGTACAAATAACAACACGGCTTCATTAATTGTTCCCAAGTCATCCAGTTGCTTGGATAGACAACACGCAGCTCTCCATAAATGCATATGGTATGAACCAGTGTTTGCCTGTATCTGAGTTAGTGCCTTATTGCACTGGTTTAGCGATCCAAATGGTTGCTCCAAGACTCTTTGGAGCCTTTGTGAAGGGACCACACTCCTCCTCCTAGAGAGGAGCCGCCGCCGCCGCAGCAGCAGCAGCAGCCAGCTGGCTGGCCAGGCGGCTGGATGCCTGCCAGGGGTGGCTCGCCTCCAGCACTTCAGCCCCTGGAAGCTTAGTAGCAGGAAGTAGCTGACAGACCATCAGGGATAATGCTTTTTGTCTATTAGGTAACTGAAGCATAATTTGATGAAAGTTAACAAAAAAAAAAAATTCAAAAAAATAAGTAAATAGAAAGACTATCCTTGCTAAACTTCATGTGAAGAAAGCCACATGATAACTACCTCTATGGCTTTTAAGTGAGAATGATAACACTCTGTGATATATGACGTATTGGTGACATGGCCGCTACATCGCACACCAGTTTTGGTCTGGGGTTGCTCTGTGCAGCCTGCCATTTCATTCCCGCAGCTAACATGCTTTGCAATTTTCCCACATCCTACACCAGGTACAAGAATATTTTCAAAATCCCTGAACTATTTCTACTTTTAACAGTACAGCATTAAACTATTCAATAGGTCTTCTCCTTTCCTTTCACCTTTGAGAGATTTCTAATTCAGGGACTGGACTGTTATCAGCAGTAAAAGTAAGAACAATGTGTTTTCACAGATGTGTCTGAGGGAAGAAGATGGTCTACGGGTCTGGTAATAGAAAGAAAAACTCGTGATACAAAGAAAACCCTTGACTTTCAGAGACTAATCCTTCAAAGATCTTCAGGCTGGAAAGGCCCATTATGATCTTTTAACCTGACCTCCTAAATAATCTTGACATAAATTTTCATTTAGCAATTACTACATAAAGGCTGCAACACTAAGGGTACAAAGACCTACCCTTTAGAAAGTCTTCCAGACTTGATGTAGAAATGCCAAGTGATAGAGAATTCACTATAACTCTGAATACGCTGTTCAAGTGGTTGAATAGTTTCCCTGTCAAACACATGCACCTGATTTCTAATCTTAAACTGTCCAGCCTCAGTGTCCAACCACTCCATCTCACAGAACATACTGTGCTTGTATGCCCTACCTGCTGCTCAGTTTAAGCATTGGTTGTAAACCCCTTACGGCTCTTTATGATGTGTCTGGCATAATGGGATCAACATGCTACTACTACTACTACCACCACCATCTACTACCACATTAATCTTCTTAACAAGAGCATCCCTTAGGAGCTCACATTCAGGTATTTATCCACCACAACCCTTAAATCCTTTTCATAGTCATTGTTTTCAGTTACATTTTTCCTTCCAGTAAGTGTGACTTATGTGTTTGCAGATACCACAGCTGAGAAAAAAAAAATCCTACCACAAATATATTGCAGACTAACTTGTAAGATTGTCACTGAGATCAAATAGTGGATCAAATCACTCCTCAAATCGTACAGGGATTGGGGCACTCTCTACTCTTCCACATGTAGGTCTGGCTTATTGCTCAGTTTCACCTTGATTCAGACTCATATTTTGATGGGCTTAAAAGTGAACATGCATATGTCTAACAAGATGTGAAATTAACCTTTCACATTTTCTTAAGTAGCAAAGGGAAAATCCAATTCTTTTGCTATAAAGGCCTTTCCCATTCCCATTCCTCACTAAACATGCGTGTACATGAATATCTAAAATATCACATAGAAATGTAGAAAGAGCTTATCTCGGTGTTGCAATGGCCAGACCTTGAGATCACTTTAGGTTTCCCTGTGCTTCGTACTCTTGAGGGGATTTAACAGAGGGCTAGCAAAGGGCGGAGTGGAGGGGAGAAAAATCTTCAACCCACTGGACCTATACCCACCTCTGCTGAGAGATTTTGAAGGCTTATATTTAAGAAACACCAGTCAGTAGGCAAGCCAGAGAGGAAAGTACACACGAAGTTAGAACATCACAGTGCTCACCAGCATATAAGCAACACTGGCTGTGAACAGAGAGAGCACTCCAGAGACCACATTGGTTTGAATTTTGCATCAGACGTCCCCTGGCTTTTGGTGGTATTCCTTCTCATAGCTGAGAGAAGAGCTGCTGTGACGGCACTTCCCACGCTCGCTTATGGGCAGAAGAAAGCCCAAAAGTGCTGTGGGTGTTTTTTGTCATTTACAAACACCCTACTGCTAGTATCTAAAAGAAGCAAAAACACATATAATCAAAAATCCAGGAAAAAGGTCACACACTTGCTGCAAAATATAATACACTGAAAATCCACAGGTATTACTATGGTTACTAATCCATAAATAACTAATGTTTCCTGCTTTTTCTTACTTTGTGGGTTTGTCTGTTGTGCTTTATTCACGAGAAGAGCTCAATAACAAATTATCCTTAATTTACTGCTACTAACGATGTAGGCAATTTTTGGTCCCAAGGCTGCTGCCTTAATACAGGCAAAACACTCAGTGAAGCAGACAGAATCTTTGCCTAAGTAAGGATGGCAGGATTAGGCCCGCCTTATTATATAGTTATTTATTACAGAATGATAATTAACATGAGGTAGACAAGCTCATTTGTTTGGCAACAGCAACCCTGGTTGAAACATACCGTTAAAAAGTGCTGAGCATAAATAGTAGGAAAAAATGCTTACACGACAATAAGAAAATGTATGATTGTGTATTCTATCACATAGCTTAAAAACTGCAGGTTAAGCAAATTACCACTGGCGCTGTGTATTCGTAGTTCTGCCGATCACCTAAATGAATGATCAGGTATGAACCTTTCAATCCTAGCCACATTTCTTTCTAAATACCTTACCATTTAGCAGCCTAAAGGGAGCCAACACATCAGTAGCGCCTTCTATGCACTGTCGAGTCCCAGCTTGAGCACACCAAACTCTGAGGCCTTTTGAAATCTTTAAAGACAATCATACATAAGACAGTTTCTATATTGCAGGGCTGGCTAGCGATACTGCAGCACAAAACAATATTTCAAGCTTTCTGATATACATGTGTCACCTCTCTGTGACAAATAGCTTGTATTAATTAGGCACTAGACTTGGTGAGATTGCTGTTATTAACTGAGAGAAGATGGGTTGAATTTAATTGTGTGTGACATCAAAGTCAAGTGACTGATATTTCAAGCATCATTTAAAATGTTTGATATTGGAGTCATTGTATTCACATAAAGACTGTCTAAAAATATAAAGGAGAATGATGAGAGACGAACTGAAATGCATTCATACAATCCATCTTATGAAGTGAATTTGATGTAATTTTGCTTGTATTTTTGACCCAGTGTTGACAATATTTATTTATTTAGTTGTATAAAATTATTACTTTGAAGAACAGTTTATTTTTCTCAGTACTAATTTTGGAGACAGCTGGGATGGTTTGTGTTGGTTCCAGCATCAACGTTCTCAGAAATGTGGACATAAGGGGCGGGGGGGGAACATAAAAGATAAGCTTGCACTGGGATTTGCTTTATAGCCATTAATGAACACTGTTTGGAAAATGTTTACCTATAGAAAAGCAGACTGCACATTATTTAGGCAAACTTCTGTAACAGCTTGAAAAAAGAAAGGGGAAAAGAAAAGGAAGCTATATTATTATATATATAAAACTGCATATGAAAGAACATATTTAAGGAGTAAGAGCTCGCTATTGTACCATGCACTGTACAAATGGTAAACTATCTCACACTGATCAAGATGTGGGGAATGTTGGTTTAGGGTCTAATGCTTCTCTCATTTAAGATGCTGGCCAAAATCCCCTTCAGTTTGATGGGGCAGAATCATATCTGTGATGTAGCATGATAATGTATATGGTGTTTTGCTAAAAAGTGGGTCAATAAACAATTGCCCCAGAGGATGCTTGTCTATAATGCTTCTGCATTGTACCATTTCCTTTCAGTTCTTTCTTTAAAAATAAATAAACCACTTGCTTATTCCACGCTTGCCATAAAGCATACAAAACAATCCAACTGAAATCAGCTTAATTAAACCGTAATGTGTTGCAAGCAAGCATGTATCCCTTAGGTATTCCCAAGTAGAGAAATCTGAAGTGCACGACAGCCAAAAGTAAATATTAACATTTTCACAAACCAGAAAGACAATCTTCCAGTTAGGACAACCACCCCGCTGCCCCACTGGTGCCCTAGACCCACACACTGTGGGGCGAGGTGGGACAGTCAGGCTCCCTGGAGGTGCCTTTCCCCTCGCTGCAGCCCAGGAGCCAGTGAGGAGGCCAGAATATAAAACCAAATATATATAAAATATGTACATATAAAAATCAAATTATATATATGTATGTATAATATGCATATATATGTGGTTTTGCATGTATGTAAATATAATTCTATACACTGTGTACATTATATATTTTTATAAATACATATATACACATCAGAATTAGTACTCCCATAACCACAAGTTCAACCAAGACTAGGAAGTATATATGAAGGATATAACCTCATCTGCAGTGGGATTCAGTTCTCAGAAGGACTTTGTCGTCCCAGGGGCAGCACATCTTAGACTGACCTGGCAAACTGTTTAACCACGTGCTTAGTTGTAAGAACCGATTTTGATGGGGGAACTGATGTGCATCAAGCCAAAAGACACATAAATATCTTAGCAGTTGTATAGGTAGAAATGCCAATAGCTGACAGAAGATTCATGGATAAACTCCAGTTTCTGTGAGACAGCAATTCTCCCCCATTTCTCCTGTTCTTCACAGCAGTGGACCAAAATCCTCTCTGAAATTATCCAAATTCTCTTGTCCTCAGAGGGATTACAAAGGTGCACTTTTCCCTTACTCTGCACAGGACTGGCATTAGCCTCAGGATTTAACTAGCCTTCTGCTAAGAAAAATTTAAACTATTTCATTGTAAAGCAAGTTATTCTAAAACAACTTAGTGTGTCAGGCAGGATTCTGTCTTTGGCAGTTGTAATATCAGTTTAAGCATAATTGATAAAGTAATTTATATAACCAAGCAGATTTTTTCTGTGTATGAATTGTTCACAGAAGAAGCTCTAGATTCCCTGCAATTCATTTGTTATTAGGAGCTATTTAGAGAATCATTACAACCACCTCTCACTGCTCTGTCCTTCATCTGACCGACAATCACTGCTAACATTTAGTATTTCAAGGAAATTCATACAGCATATTCCTACTTTTTGATAAAATTGCAGAACTCTCTGAACTAAGTTGCAGTACCATATTTGCAAATTAAAAATGTACTCTTTGCAAATATTTTCAAATGTGTTTAAAATTCACTGTTTCCACAACCATTCCTGCCAGAAAGCTCACCTGCCTAGAAGAATATTCAGGGGAAGCAAATATTAAAGAGTGTGAATATAATCAATGCAAGTTTGCTTAAAAATGCAAACTTGATGGGTTTGGTTTGTTTCCTCTCTCCAGCTTGCATGGAAACCTTCACAGTTTGAAATTAAATAAAAAAAAAAATAAGAACTCTTCCATTTGCAGTAGAAAATACTTTAAAACTAAGCTCATGCTTAAATTCTGTCACCACTGAAATCAAACATTCTTTCTGAATAATGCTTTCTGGCATGTTGGTTATGTGATAAAAATGAGAGGAGCGAGAATTGTCAAAGGAACAAGTTCAATCATTATAACCCCGTGCCCCAATACATACATATATTTAAATGCAGCTCAGAGATGTTATTTGGTTCTGTAATTAAGACTTCTCATAATACCTGCAAAAAAGAAGCAGGTATCAATCTAATAATATTCTTCTTCTGTCTTCAGAAACATGGTGAAAACCTTAAGGCAAGGTTTTGAAAAGGGGTAGTGCTACTTCTCCTTTGAAGTACAAAAACTGTTTATGTATCAAATTTGACTGTGACATAAAAGTTTCCTTTGGAGAACATAAGCCGAATTTATTTGGTCTTTAAACTTTGCTAGTATGTTGTTGGCTGGAATGTGACCTTTTTGGAACTGTTTTTCAAACATCATTCCAGTGGCTGAAATACCAGTAGCTGCGTGTTGGACAGCTTCCAGTCAGCTTGTCTACCTGTCTGCTGTGAAAGCGTGAGCTTGCTGTACTGCTGCTGCACAACAGTGCCCTAGGCATTATTTTTCTTTCCTGCCAAATCCACGTACTCTCAATTTTTGCAACCATTTGTAGTCCACTGGCAGATTTATTGAACAGAAAAGTTCATGCCTCCTCCGTGCTGCCCAAATAGGCTCTGTTTTGTTTTGGTTTTAGCTGGGCTTCTACCTGACCTCCAATGTTGTAGGAATCATTTTACATTGGCAATTAAATGCTGGAGTAGTTATTTGTAGCTTGCAATTGTCCCCATTTAGAAGACTAACTGCCCAATTGCAAAGCTTCTAAATGGGTGCAATTGCAAGTTCAAACAGTTGGGCCCACTTGTAATTACGGGCACAAAATTGGGCTCACTTATGTCGAAGGTTGCTAGCGGAGACATAGGCCGCCAACTAAAAATAACGGTTCTTTGCCTGGTTGCTATTCTGTATTGGTTCATTACAGCATGAGGAATGAAAGTAAAAGCCTCTTGGTGGGGAGACAGAAGAAATAAATACATTAAGACAATTTGAGACTATAAAGTGATCAACGTGGTGCCTAGGAGAAATGATCATAACTGTCTCATGCCTAATCACCCCTTTCACACACAGTTTTATGAACAAGCTTTGTTCCCTTTCACGGCTTTTCTCTTGCTAAGGCAGACAGTGGCAGCGGTCAGAGGACCCAATTCCAGGTACCAGGTACACAAGCTGTGGGATGCCACTGGCCATTTTAAACCACCTGTTGCACCTACAGCTTTTTTCCTTCTCTCCACTTGAAAGAAGATGATCAAGAAAACACCAGCTGGAGGTTTTTTCTCCTCTCGCATAGTCAGACAGTGGGTACAGTGTTACTGCTGTCGGGGAAATTGTGTCTAACTAATCCTAATCATAATCAGGAGAAATTTCTCATTGTTTTCTCCCCACTGCAAAAGTATTTTCAATGGTCGAAGGACATACTTCTACAGGTAAAGGCTCCTTTTTGGTGCCTTCATAATCTCCTGCACATATTTGACGCTCTCCCCAAAGCATATTCCAGGCTCGACAGTGAGAGCACAGCCCTATGGACGCGTGCACCCAGGCACACACAAAAGTGTGCTGTTTACCAGCTCTTCATTACCACTGCTTAACCACGGCACAACTAAGAAACAGCTCCGCTGTGTCCATGCAAATTGCTTCCTCACAGTCTACTCAAACCGGTGCTCCTAATCAGCCGCCGAGTATGTCAAACCACTGCTGTTCAGCTCATCTGCTGATGACATGAGACACATCTGGGCAATGGAACAAAGGGAATATTCTAAACATGCTTATGCTAAGAGGAGAATTAATATTCATCCCCAAAAGGTGCAACTGCCAGCCCAGAACGGTAAATACAATCAACTACTCTACAGTACTAAAGTCTTGGGGACCAGATTCTCCCAAATCCATTGAAATCAAATTACATCTAGTGAGGATGTGGCCATTGAGACAGATATTCAGGTAAAACAGAAATATATTTAAACATAATTGCATTTTTTTCAGCATCACATGCACTGCAGAGTGCATATATTTTGTGTAGATTCAACAAATGATATTTTAATGTACATACATAATTTATTGAGCAAGCAGTAGACTTGGCTGAATGAATGTCAGCCACTGAAGATCCAACATGGTGCATTTTCACGCTTATTACTTAGTACAATAGCAAAGAAGGAAACATTTAACATATTTATGAACTTGAAATCTCTCTCAAGTTCTACGGTATGGGACTATCACAAATCTTATCACATTTCTTCTCCTATATTCATGATAATAAGTTAAGCACTTACTGTGTATTTTTCAACCTAAAAAAGGTTTACTTACCACCTGTACTATTCTTGCAATACTGTGAAATATAGCTAGAGAACATAATCTATTTTTGTATCTTGCTCATAATTCCTGTTTATCTTACATACAGTGGATAAGATGCAGTCTTTCATACTTACATATTCTAACGTATCCAACTAATTTCTGCATATCCTGCTTAAATTTATAATGCTTAGATGAAAAAAATCTAGTGGTTTCAGCACCAAAAAAGACAGTTTTAACAATATGTCTATGACACAACAAAATTATTAGCCATCTATTTAAAAATAGCCACAGTACATTTTTTAGGCATCTTCAGTCTAAACTTTAAATTGCAGATGTGCTTGACGATTGCAAGGGAACGGAAGCTCAGACTCCATGATCCTGTTCTTGGGCCTGCTATTCTGATGAGATATTTCACTTGATGCATTAATTAGCTTGAAAAGTTTCCTATTACTGTGGTTGCTCCCCATAAGCAAGTCCTTGATTTTAGACAGCAAGAGAATAATTCATTTCATATCAGTGTAATTGCCTCCAATTACCTACAGCCACCTAGAATTACCTAGTGACCAGAATTAGATGTGCTTATTTCTTTCCATCAGCATTAAATGCAGTTAAGACGTAGTGATTTAAGTTCAGAGGTAGACATCTCTGCAGCCGCTCTGTAAAGTTAGACTTCAGAGATGAATCACTTTCCCATTTCCAGTGCTGAGAGGCCTTTGCCTCCCATTGATTTCAGGAGGAGTTGCATGTGCTTAATGTCCAAACTATAGTAGCCACATTTTCTGGCCAGCTCTGCACTCAGTACCTCCCATCGCTCTCATTAGGCACCTGGAATCTGACCCATATCATGGAGCAATCACTGCCGCTGCGGTTCACGATGGCGGCACATCTACCCTGCTGAGATAAAGCACCTATCTGGACGTCTTTAGCTCTGAAGATTCACTGGAGAGGAGAGCCCAAGTGTTTCTGGAGAGTGGGGAAGAAGAAAATTAGTCTTTCAACAGGCTATCGTTAGGTTAGTAGCATAATATAATAATTTTTTGTCCTTGACAACTGATTTGTGCAAGGTAGAGGCAGCATAGGCTATAGCAGGTTAATATGTCCTATGTCCCCACAGGACTGCTCGAGGCAGAAGAGAAACACAGGAGAAGCAATGCCAGAGGACAGCTGGGGAAAAGGTGTCCCCTTGCTCCTGTGGGCTGGTGTGTGGAAATTCCCTGGAAAATTTTCAAGCTGATTTGCTTTCTGTTTTCCTGATCGTTCAGTGATAATAAAAAAGAATGGCAAGGAAAAAAAGTCCTTTAAGGGACTGAGGCTTGGAGCTTTATTTCCATTTCCCAGGCTAGTGAAACCACCCACTAGTTTATATAGCCCTTAGGTATCCTCTTCCCTGAGTTCATCCTCACAGGACACCATTGCTTACAGTTTTTCTATTCTATATAGGTTCTTATACTGCCCTCATCACCGTAGTAGCTGAGTGCCTTCCAGTAGTGCATTACGTGATGTGACTAACATCTGTGACAACCAAAGCAGGAGGGAAAAACAGTTAAGGCCCCAGTAGCTTTCCCCCTACACAGGATTTCGCTTTCCAACACTAATAACTTTCTCTCTGTGAATACACAGCTAGATTGTTGTGGTCATGTTTGTAGCAGATCAGCAACATTTCATTCTCTCTGATGGTGAATTTCTCACTTTAAAAAGGGGATACAAGGATCATTCTCCTTTATTTTATTCACTGAAATGCAAAAGGCTGGGAATTATTCTTCAATTACATTTAACTATTTTAAGAAAATCCGCCCTGACCACAAAAATATGGTGGGTGAGGTAGCTTTGACTGGTGGCATAGACCACAGGCTTTAGCAAAAAAATCTGTGTAAGAGACAACATTTAGCACTGGCTGCTGTGTTTGGAGGAAATTTTTTTCAGTGCCAGACTTGGTTTCCCAAGCCTTGGGTTGGAGGTTAAAGGGGCACCGTGTTCCCCAGCAGTGACAACTGAATATCTTATTGCAAGGGAACTCGCATATGGGAACAATATGCCTGCAAATCTTTTGAACGTATGCAATTGCTTTGCCAGAGCAATTGATATGTTGTGGAAGAAACATTGCAGGGCAGGTGGTTGCTGTGAGATGACCCCACACTTGGGACCAAGAGTGAGACGTGAGGTCAAAGGTCAAGTGTGACTTTGTTAGAACCAAAAAATATGGTCACTTCACCACTGCTGCACACCCTGCAGCAGTCATCGCCACTGAATGCCACACGGGCTGTGGGAGTTTGGCTGTTTTTTAGTGGCACGAGGCAAAGCAATTGCATTTACTATTAGTTTTCTGATTGCATTAAATGTGACATTAAGAAGTATTAAAGTCTATATGCAAATATAAAACAATATTCTTCTTCAGTGTCTTAGGTGTGCTACTTCACCGGGACAATGAGAAGGATATAATGAAAAAAAATCAGAAAAGCATTTTAAATAAATAATTTTTAAAAATTAAAAACGCTTTTGGCATTTGCACTCGTTCTGGGCAGGTATTGCCCCAGAGTTTACTCACCTGCCGCTTCAGAGAAATTCTCTTTGACTCTAAGAAACCTTAATGGAAAGTTAAGAATTTGGGTGTGGAGGGAGAGAGCAGAGGAAAATGGTTTTGCTTGGATTTTGTCAGTTCCCTCTCAGGTACCAGGCACTACAAATTTAGAAACCGTCTAGATACTAACTGACCTAGATTAAAACATAATGCAGGGAATATTGTAGAGAAAACTTAAAAGGTTTTACTGATTTAAAAATTCCTTTCCTTTCTAATCTCTTTTTTTCTGCTGTCATTCCAAAGGATCCCAGAATATTTCACAAATTTTATACACACATTCCAGGATGGACTGCAAAAGCTGATTAAGAGCATATGCAGTAGCAACACAATACCACGATTAGGATGGGAAATGGAGAACACTAGACTTGATCTTGCCTCAAGCAAAACGTCCAATAGCAATGAACGCAACACAGAAAGAGGGACAGAGCACAGATGTTCAGACAAGAAGACAAGCCAAGAAAGGCTTAAAAGATCACCGGCTACAAGACATTTCATAGAAAGCACGCTGTCTTATTGCTTTGTGAGCATTATCACACAAGACAATGCAGACTCTAATTTAAACAGTCAGAGGGAAAGATCCTTAAACTGGATGCCAGTTGGCTACAACAACAAATATGTATCGCTGTTCTGACAATGTTCACTGTGGTAAACTACACTGTGAAGTAATTATCCTAGAGACTCTGGCACTGCAGAATAAATAGCAAGTCAAAGAATCCATCAATATACTACTTGGGCGACAAAGCCAGAAGGGCAGTGTAGGAAAACCGTAACAGCCTGGCCAAGGGGAGGTGGGGGCAGACAGTGTCCTTCCTGTGGATCTTGCCCTGCCGTGGCTGTGCTCCAAGGGCACTGCTGCAGCGCCTGCCCAGGTCTTCAGAACTCTACACGTCACCATTGCAATGCCAATGAGTACCAACCTATGAGTTCCAACCTGCATTGCCTTGTTGGAGCCATTGGAGATGTACGTGCATATGCAGGACCAAAATATTTGTATTGATGTTGGGAAGTATTTGCAAACCGTCAAAATTTGTCATTTCCAAAATGAAAAAGATATTTACACCAGGCTTGCCTCATGCAGACACACTCACGGTTCAGGGAACACTTTCTAATCTGAGCCATGCTACATCTGCTCCCAGCTGCTCCGTGCCTAGCAGATGCAAAGGTAACGCAGGCTACAGAATCCCAGCCTACAGTCCTGCTATAGGAAAGGCACAGGGTGTGGGGAGGAACGAGGAGGGAACTCAATCTGATTGCTATCACTTTTACTTCTAGTATAACACAAAAAGAGAGGCTAAGATGTGCAGTCACACATGCAGGTTATTTCTCTAATTGCTATCTCCATTACAGATATAAAGTAGGGTAGGATTAATCCTCCATTACATAGGGTAAAGTAATTGAGCAAGAATGTACCTATGCCATGAAGTTGAGAGAAGTCACTGACTATGTGACCCGTGCTTTAATGGGCGTGATACAAAGGTCAGGAGAATCAGGGGAAAATCTCCCATGATTTTTATGGCTGCTACAATAATGTAAACTCAGTATAATCAAGCAGTTAGAGCAATGGCCATGAACCTAGGAAAATTGGTCCACCTCTCTGCAACACACACGTTCAATCCCATGTTTAATCCACTGCACAGTAATACTCATGATAATGAGATTTCCATTTGCCCAGTGAGCACTGTGATGTTGCTGTTCTCACACCAGTGTTTCAGCAGTCTTGTTGAAACTCAGCTTTGTGACACTTCTTACTACAGTGAAGTCCAGTAGGATATATTGTCTCTTTTAAACTTTGGTGCGTGCAGCTCTAGAGTGACTATTTAGGGGATGTTGCTAGATACAAGTGTATCTGTCAATCAACTGCCTAATGGTTGTTCCAGAAATTGAACTTTCTTTGGGTAGCTCAAAGGCAGCAGGACCTAACACTTCACGCCAGCAACCTAATATCTACCTCCATTATAAAGTTGGTCCAGTGAATAAACATGCCACCCATCCCATGAAAACTTAATCCATGTACATACCTTGGTCATAAGCACCTAAAAGAGTGCTGAAAGAGCACTGAAAGAGAACCTCTTGCTGGTTCCTGCATCCATCTATCAGTATTAACAATGGTGTGTAATGTCCAAAGGCTGTTCAGATAAATGAGTGGGAGATGTGGGCCATGTTGCATAATTATGCACGTCATTGAAAAATACTTTTCATTACCTTCATGCTTTTGCTTGCCCTGTGCATTCTGCCATGATATTCATCTCTAAGTGAAGATGGCTTGACACCAGTTGGGTTGTAAATGTGGGTGCAAACACAATTTTGTGTCATATTGTGTCAATCTCCTGCTTTAGCAAGAGAAATTAATCCTTCTGTAAATAAGTCACTGTAACGTGTTGTGTAGAAGCTGTGATGTATGGCAGTTATCAAGACTGGCATATCAGCCTGCATGTGCCAGATGATGGTGTACTTCTCCCAGCTATGCTTTTCTTCTAGGATTTCTGGGTTAAGGAAGCAGACGGGTTAAGCATTGAGCACAGAGTCAGAATACCTTTGAAGGCATGCAGGACAAGCCCTAGAGTTTATTTTATGTGCTTCAGATAGCATTTTAAACTGGTTTCTTTCCCCATTCAGTGTCTCTGTAACACCTACATAATTCTCTCCTGCAGACCCTTACGCCTTGTTGGTTAGCTCAGAGACCAATGCTGATCTTTTCCACTTGGACCACAGCTATCATGCAGTGCCTGTCATTCTCATCCAGATCAAAAAGGATTTTGCAGGCTGTTGTCCTTGATCCATGCCTTATATGTCAGTGTTATACAAATGCTTCGACTGAGAGATGACCACTTAAAAGACATCATCGCCATCAACCCAAAAGGTCCTGAAGCATGCAGGGCACTGCTTAATAATGCCTCTGAGAGCGAGTCCCAGCCACCGTGTCATCGGCAATGCTTCCTACAGCACCTGGCATTTTTGCTGGAGATCCTCCATCCAAATAGTGACCTAATGCACCCTGCATAACTCATGAGCCCACAAGATAGTAATGTCTGTGCAAATGTTAGGGTTTCTTTTTCCAAGGGAATTCAATGTGATTAACAAATTCTGCACTCCAGGTACTCTTCATCCTACAGCTGCAACTGCTAGCACTTTTATAAAGCTGTCTTAATTACCAGTGACCCTGTGCTCTTCAAATGCATCAGCAGTTCCAGGGATGATTCAGGATGACAGTTTCACAAGCAATGGGAAAGAGTGTCTGATCCATGCCCCACTTACATACATCTCTAGCTCATAGACTATCTGTCCTAGATTTTAAAAAATCTTGATGTGAAGAACACTGTTTTGGTAGAATTTGAGAGGGCCTCGGTTCCAGCCATCTTCTATTAAAGTTTTGGTAGGATTGGATCTGTATAAGATATAAGCACTAGAACAGAATGCATAAAATAAAGGATTTGTGGATGTGAAAGCTGATAGATTTGGATCTTCTGGAGAAGAAGGATTTTCACTCTCAGTGTAAAGTTAACTAATGCCTCTAATCTAACTTTTTGCATTTTATCTGGATTGTAAAAAGGTTTCTGATTTTCTGTTAAAAGCTGATACAGACAGCTGAGGAGAACTGCGAGTTGACACAATAAGAATCCAATGCATAAATTTGTCATTGCTAAAAATCTCCTTGAGGAAGTCAACGAGGTCTAGAAAATTCCTCCCATCGCTGAGAGTTTGCCCACAACAGCAACATTTTGGAGGGAGTCAAGAGTACAACTGCTTAGAAAAATGTTTTTCTCTCCTCACCCAGTCCACCGTCAGCCCTGCCCTGATCAGCAAACACAAGCAGGAGTTATGACAGGCTACTTTTATTTCAGTAAATCATTTAGAAATGAGAAATTACAAAATAGCCTCAAGTGCATGCTTAGGTGCTTTTCTGAATAAAAGCCTTCATACAGCATGTAAAATAATCACAATACTCCACTCCAAAAACAAGATGCTTATAAAAAAAGACATCTATCATGTTGCTCCAAGAGCTAATCTCACATCCTCCTCAGTCCTTACAACAGAGTCGTAATATTATGTTACAGCAAAATATTACTTTAAAATAAAATGTAGGAAAATAATTCAATCTTCACTTTTCTGTTATTCATAAATGTAAATGCTTATGTCTTTTGCTTAAAAACACAAAGAAACCTCGGCATGCCTCTCTTTAGTGTGGCATAATATTATGTAAAAAAAAAGAATCACTAAAGAATTGAGGAAAGGTGACAGCTTTCCTCCAGTTCAAGGAAAGTCAGACTGAAGGAACTTACTGGTGTGATTGTTGTGATCCCACTGATGTGATTATGCAGTTGATCATACTAAGTTGATCAAAAAGGAAAAAACAAAGGCCCCAGTCCTACCAAAACTTAAGGAAATGGCTGTTCAACTATGCTGCCATAAACATTCTTATTTAAATCAATGGAAATGCACACACCCAGAAAATCTCAGCAAATTTTTGACAAATTCTGTCCTTTGTCAAGGTTTTATTTCCCCCCAGTTTCTGTGGGTTGCTCAACAACTAAGGGAAAGGAAGAATTAAAAACTAGCTGTAAAGCCACCAAAATACAAAAATAGAGGGGAACACCAGGTATGTATAGTACTTTATGTAACCCATTCTTTTTTCTAACTCTTGCTCAAAACTACCTGGATTTCAATTACAGTTTGTTCCTTTAGCTTCATATATCCTGATCTGTGTTTTTATTTAAAGCTATTTAGTGCCCACTCAAAGCACTGAGGGTTTCTGATGACATCATCAAGTACAATAATGACCTCAGAACCAACTGTTTGTTGTGATAAGAACCCAGTCTTCTCTGAGGCTTTCTGCCAATCTCTCATTTCTTCACCCAGTGTGACAATCTGATTCTTTCTTACTTGTAGCCCCGTACTTGTAACTGGGTGGTTTTTTGCTTCTGATAACTATGGCTTTCTTCAGTATTTGCCCATATTGCTCCTAGATCAGCCTGACCTGTGTATAAAAAATGCAGATAGATAAAAGATAAGTGTTCATAAAGGAAACAACCCGTTCTGTTAATAGACCAACTTGTTTTCTTATTTAAGTAATCCTCTAGACAATGGAAATATGCAAAGGTCAGATCAATCAAAGCACTAGAAAAGTGCTTCTGATGCTAATATTAAATTAGTAATTCTTTTTCCTTCCAATTTAAAATAGAAATGGTGCATGACCAGCACATTCTTTTCTCCTTGGGAAAGTCTGAAGACATACCAATGGAAGAGACATGGTGGCCAGAGTCTGAAACATCAAAGGACGCTCCTTAGAGCCCTGCCATCTCTGCCACAGTCCCAAAGCGCCCACAAACAAAACAAGGAAAAAATAACAACAGAATCAGGCAAACTTTGTGTGTGTGTTCATCTACAGAACATCAAATACCATCAGTCCCATGTAACACTATCAAAACAATGAAAACAAGGGGCCAGCTAGGATGACATCTACTAGAAATGCTTTCAGTTTGCAACACAGGCAACTCTGAAATGTGCTAATCAGACTCACCTGTCTGTCATTCACTTAAATCTACTTTGCAAAATACCACAGGAATGGGGACTTTATAAACTTTGATTCTGTTCTAAAACCAGGCCCAGAAAGCTAACCAAAACAGCAGAGTTTTCTGCAATGTGAGATCAGACATGGGAGAAATTCCACAACAGCTTTCACACACCCAGCTACAGGGGAGGCAAACAGCAGAATTAAAGGGTAGCACCCAGCCCTGAACCCCCAATGGGGTTGGGCATGGCAACGAGATAAAAGGGACCCCTTCCAGAGCACCCATCTGGTCCATTTTATTCCTGCATCCCTGAGCCATACAACAGACTTTATGTATTACCAATGGGGCATACCCCCTCTGCCTTTCCCTCCCCCAGCTAAATAAATACTTTTGCTCTCAAGCAGGAGCTATAAACTGCAGCTGCCAGAGACCTGCAGCCTCCCCCCCGCCCCCGCTCCCAGCACCCTCCCCGGCCCTTCCCCTCCGCAGCCTCCACCGGCGCAGCCCCACCGGGTCCCCGCTGGGGGCGGCCGCTGTCCCCCCGCGCCACGCCCGGCCCCGCAGCGCCCGCCACCTGCCGCCGCCGCCAATGGGCGACCGGTCAGCTCCCACGCGTGGCCTGCTCCCGCAGCGCCTACCGCACCCCCGGCCCGAGCTGAGCGCTCCCGCGCCGTGCCAGCACCACCCCCGGGGCCGCCCCTGGCGTGCACAGAAAGGAAGGGTGGATTTATCTACTTCTGTCTGCTTTAGGTTTAATAACCTTAAAGGTCTCAGTCGCTCCCAAACAGCATTCTTCGTGTAAACATATACACACGGGGTAGAGAGATCCCCACAGAAAAAGGTGTGTCACTTGTCAAATGTTTAGCATTAACATGTTGATCAAAAATGCATTTTGGGTTCTTCTGCTTCACTCCCGGCTCCAAAATCTGTTTTGATTTTCCAGCCTCCCTGCCCCTTGTCTAGCTTCTCACCCATTAAAAAATAAAAAAAACATTACTTTTTCAGCTCTGCTTTCTCCAGACAGGTTTGGCTCCCTCCAAAGCCTCTGTGATTAAACACACAGTAAATAGTAGTCAGGCCAAAATTCTCTAAGCCTGTGACTTTTTTGATGCCAATAAATCCCACTGCACCTTTCTCTTCAGCTGCCCTCAATTTCCTTGACTCTTTTAAGGCTGTCACATGCATCTGCGCCTGGTTCCCTCTTCCAGTGCAATATTTTCATTCTCTTTCAGATTTCTCTCTGAAAAACTGCAGACCATGAAGTCTACATGTTTTCTGAAATCTTTGAAGCAATTTAAAAATTTGAATGCTTTTCTTTTTTTTTTTTGGTTGAAAATCCCCAACCTGAAAAAAATCAGCTTCAAAATGGCAAAAATATTGATGCTTATGACTTAATGTCTTGTCAAAAAAGGGAAAATTGAAAATTAAGAATATTCTAATACATTTTCAGCTATGGAAAAAAGAACATTTTACTTGAGACATATAGACCAATCTGAACCCAAAATGCTGCCTGTTGTCATTACCACTCTGCAAGGCAAAAATGAAGAAATCTTTTCTGCTGATATGGAAGCAGCAGATCTGCAGCTTGTGTAAGGTAATACAGTTTTTCAGTATCTTTTTGTTCCAGCAGAAGATCTCTTTCACAATGTGTCCGGTACATCTGTGTTTTCCTTCCTTTGAGCCAGAAGCACCATGGGGCAGGCACAGTCTTTCTTGGTATCTTTTTCCGAGCAAGTAAGTACTTAATTTTTTTCTGTGGTGCAGAATACAAAGTAGTGTGACATGGCAGATTCTGGTCATTTATCACAGAGGAATTTAGAGGTAGTAAATAATAAAATTTTATTAAATGGAGACAACCAGGGTGAGTATAAGTGTGTGGTTATAAGCCCCCCTTTTTCTTGCTCACCAGATCATTACTCTACGCAGCCGTTAGGAGAATGAAAGCTTTTGAAATAAACAAAGTGCTGCTGTCAAAAGCAGAATAGTCTAAAGTGCAGAAATTAGAACAGTAAATGGAAGTGGAATTACCATGGGGATAGGAAGGACATAAAATGTGTCTCTAGCAGAATTTGGGGTCTAGCCAGGCATGTATTTTGCAGCAGCTATGTCAGAGAGCGCAATTGCTGCCCATTGCTCTTTGCTGCCCCTACTGATCTGCTGGCTGAGTGGGTTGTCTGAGCACTCCCCAACTTGTTTCAGACAAAAAGAGGCCAGCTTAGTTTAGATAAACAGTAAGTCTTTGCTAATCTAGTGCATTTTGAAAAAATAGGTTAGAGGAAACTTGTATGAGCAGCGCTACTAGCAGAATCGAAGGGATTTGGGATTCCTGATAACCACCCAGAGACAGGCTGCGGTTACTAATATCTTCCACCAGCACAGCTGAAGCTGGAAGAGCACATCTGTTCACCTCCTGAAGAGGACTAGATTTCTGGTCTGCTAATCCCATTTTCCACTACATATTCAGTCAAAATAGCCCCTAAATGGCTGGAGATCCCTCTGTGCTCAGAGTTCCTTCAGTAGCATTAATTTGGCAAAAGTAGCCAAAGAAAAAAGTGAGTGTTTGGAGCCTGATCAAAACAGGGTGTATAAACAGCATAGCAGTACATAGCTCCGCTGTATCTTATCCTTTGCTGCTCTTAGTACTCTGAGTTCTTAAATCAGGCAGCTCCATGCAGCTTTAATTTAGTCAAGGGCCAAGCAGCTATGAATTAAGGAGCCATAGGGCTAGAGCTTCCAGCAATCTGTTCTCTCCCAAATGTCCAATTAGAAGAGATAACACATTCAGACATAAATTCCTGGCAAGAGCTGAGGATGAGATTTTGCTTGAATCAACAATGTGGTCAACACGTTGAGAATGATATATGAAAATAATGTAAGACAAAGATCTGAAATGTTTAAACAAGAGATCAGTTACGGGCCTCTCAGAGGTGGTAAAGGTAAATTATTAAAGAATTTATAATTACATTCATGCCTAATTATTAATAAACAAGGATAGCTAACAGATGCTGCGGCAGATTTACATTTCCTAAGGAAACAAGAAGAATTATAGAAGAAAATCAGGATCAGCAAAATGATTAAATCAGGAAGCTGGAATGTCTGTAGATGACAAAAAAGCTTTTGTCAAACTACTCAGGAGGAAGCAGTAAAAAAAAAAAAAGGAGAGATTCCTTTTCAAACCTTAGAGGCACTAACAGGTTGAATAAAGCTGACACAATACATATTGTGAGAACAGAAATAACAAAAGTTTCAAGTAGTTGAAGATTGGGATCAGATTCAGACCAGTATGTTCACTTCTTAATGACGTCGTTCAAGCAACTTCACTGGTATAAAACAAGTTGAACATGACAACAAATTGATATCTTGTTATCTTTATCCTGTGGAAGAGTAATCCATATCAAGATAGTGGAAACTTTATCAGAAAAATCTAAAATGTATTACTTAGAAAAATTAACAGCAAACCACAGAACAGAAATCTTGGCAAGTAAACTTGACAGAAAGCTTGGAAGGAGTAACAGTGGGTCAACAGGAGCAATTTTGGCCCCAACTGATTTAAGATCTGGGGAAATATTGGTACGATATTCAACGCTAGACTGTATGATTAGCAAACAGTGTAACAGAGAGAAATTACTGAAGGGATAAAGAATTGGCTTTGATTGTTAAAACAAGAGACATTTGAAAATGGAGGGAAGAATCATAAAGATCTATTTTTGGAAGAATACTTCTTGTTTGTTTATGACCTGAAAAAATCATCACTGAAGAAATTATCGAAGTTTTCATAGAAACAGATAAGAAGACTGACGGATAAAGATGTAAAGTGATAACAGAATCTTGTATAAAAAAGAAAATAAAACCTAGTAATCAATTGCTGGAAAACAGAACATTGTGGCAACATTAAAGAAAAACACTTCTTTAACATGAATTTTGAAACTACCAAACATGAAAAGGAAAGAAGTGGAATACAATTGAAATCTTCTACATTATTTCTTCAAGTTCAGCATTTTTTTCCAACAAAGAAAAGCACTCAAAGACTTTTAAGTGCAGCCACGGTAGCCTGACAAAAATGGAACAATAAAGATACCGTGCAGCATTCAAGAAGGTATACTCAGCATCTGGACCTGCCCTCCCTTGAACAAATATGTTACAAGGCTACATTTACATGAAGGCCATTTGGCATTGCAGTTTCATCAGCAAGAGCACTGAAGTCACTTTCTGGTTCATCAGCACAGCAGCACAGACTGACCAGGGCAGAAACAGTGAAAGGTGCTGGATATTGTCACGTTTTAATCATGGTGCTACCACAATCAGATGGCATTAGGTCCTTCATATACTATGAGTACAATGTAATGACTTTTCACAAGACCACTGTCACACCACATTTACAACACATCCCGGAAGACTTTGCAGATAATTTCTATTCAGTTCAGATTTAAAC
Source organism: Balaeniceps rex (assembly GCA_013401315.1). NCBI lineage: Eukaryota > Metazoa > Chordata > Aves > Pelecaniformes > Balaenicipitidae > Balaeniceps > Balaeniceps rex. The sequence continues at coordinate 45,096 of VYZW01024213.1, forward strand.
ACCAGCATTTACCAGATACTGTAGTCTACTCAAACCTTCACAAAATTTCCCGCTAGGGTATTTTCCTCTTTTAAGTGAGAAATCGTAATAGGCTTACAGTCAATGAAGAGCACTATTGTGACTCCTTATGTATTAAATACTTGTAGAAAACATTTTCCTCTTAGTATAGAAACAAGTGTCTATATATTTAACATTGATGAAAACTGATACTCTCAATAGGAAGTTTGTATTAGGTCATTGAATACTTTCCATCCCCTAGCATCCATTCAGACCACCTCTTCTGCCATTACATGCCAATTACTGCTGTCCAATCACAAGACAAAAACATCCAGTCTCCCATTTGCAAATCTCAAGTCCCACTTCTTCATTTACACCCAAAAACATCCTGCCCGCTGTTTCTTCCCCATCCGTTTGGCAACCGCCATGATTACGTGCATGGAAAAACATTATTAGGAAAGTCTAATGGATTTTAATTGTTTTCATTGCAAATGTTTCTCCCTGGTGGAAAAAAAGCTCTAATCATATTGTCTCATTGCTCATTCTTTACTCTTCTTCCTGTTGTCTCTATTACTCTCTCCTTCTGTTCATTCTTCTTTTCATCCTGCTTCCCCAAATATACTACCATGCCATTCTCTTTACTCCTTCTTGCCCTGCAGGGAAGCTCATTGCTCTCTCCTTTCCATCTCTTGATGATGTCACTAACAGAATCTGCAGTAAAACCCATCTCCTCCTCCTTGCTTCCTACAAACCATATGCGAAAGCAGTAGCAGAACTTGGAAGATATGGCAAACGACCCCTGCAGTGATCAGGTCTCTGCACATGGAAGGCAAGCACTCTGATGAAAGAACATAGGCTGAAAACCCTTTTGTATTGATAGACCCTGTTTCTAGCAATAAAGCAGAAATTGGTGGTGCCTAGAGGCTTCATACAAAACTGACATCTCAGAACTGTTTTGGGTGCTCCACAAACACAGTAAAACTAGTCTTTCTCCAGACACCCCACAGTCTAAACAGATCAACTATGCAAAGAGCTGGACAACAGAAATTTTGAAAGGTCAACAGACTTGCCTGAGGAAACAGAGTAGATCTTGTCTGTGATTACTTATTGATGGCTTGTGTATTTATTTTCATTACTTACCCCATGGCCAAGTAGTAACGGGAAAAAAAAATCCTTGTGCATGCTTTCAGACCATTGCCTGGAACATCTTAAGCTGTTTTGCATATTTAATTGGTTAATGTTGATAATCTCATAGTTAAATTAGAATTCTATTTTGACGCTGGCAAGTACCACGCTCTTTGTCTAAATCACTCCATTTGTCTCAATGCTAACAAACTCACAGCAAAAGGGATAAGTTTTGAATTTTGTTAGTTTTTTTCTTTNATTTTGTTAGTTTTTTTCTTTGAAGGAAATCACCAAAACAAGTTTTGTGGTTTTGGTGTAGATTCTCACTTTTGACTGTGAAGGGCTTTGTCTCTCCCTGCCTGTGTGATCCAGGTGTGGATTAGCACAGGGGAAAAACAAAGGTGGATTTTTCTCCCAGAAAGCCTCCCAGGTAATACAAGGATCAGAGATAATGTCTTGCCAGTTCTCAGGAGCAAAGAATGTCTTAAGGATTTTCATTACAAAATAAAACAGATATTTAGAAATGTCTGATAATAGCAAAGAAACGTGTTTGATAACTAGTTACCAATGCAGTTGTAAATTAGTGATGTCAGCAACTACGAAAATGCCTTTTTTTCCACTACGCTTTTAGAGTCTAAAAAATTACTATGGACTTGTTTAGGATTGTGACCTGGTGTGCCATTTTAAACAATAGGCAATGTCAATAAATAATGATGTCATTTAGCCTAAAGATGGTCTTGCTTTGTTTTCAGAGTATGAGCTGGAAAGCTTGAAACAAATTGACTGGTCTCTGATCAGCTATAAAGTTTTGAGAAATGTTAACATTTCTATTGTTCTAAAAGCAGAGGATGTTTTGGGGGAAATCCTAACTCAAAAACAAGTTTTCTGTCAAGAACTGAGGGCTTTCCACACATTTCTTTTTCTTTTCTTCAGAAGAAGCTGATGATGCTTGGGTGCAAACAGTGAACAAGTTCAAGTAGCTGAAGAAATTTAACCTGTAATTCGGGTATTTGTAAGTGGCAGAGTACACCACCAGCCCTTTCTTTTCAGAAACCACAAGTTTATTTCACAGGCACAGAGAAACATGCTGAAAGTCAGCTGCTATGTAATCATAACACTGAGACGTAAACTTCCAAAGGAATTTGGGAGCTCTAGTTGCAGGTACTCGGATACTTAGAGAAACTCACCAAAATGCCAAAATACTCACTGCCACAGACTGAAAATAGGAGTCGTGTCTTTTCTGCTTGGACTCTTTTGTAAACCCCACCCAGCACCTTTCTGTAGTGCTCATTATCTAAGTGTCTCCAACCGTCTGATATAACTGAAGACAAACCATATCCAAGTAAATCTGGTTTTGCAACCATGCAAAGTGCCTGACGTTTGTCTGTTCCTATTCCACCTGCTCATCTTCCCTTGGCTTCTACATTTCAGATAAAATATAACACACAAATTCCACAGAAGTCCATTCTGGCACCACCATTTGACAGAATTTGCGCAGGATCCATTTCTTAGATTATCTTCTGAGACACACATATTAGCATAAACATAAATTTCTCAAGAACTGGAAACAAATATAACCAATACTGACTAGGTTATTGTGCTTAATTAAATTAATCTTTACTAATAAAATAGGGGGAAAATATGCATGGCTAATATTGCAATTTTTAAGTTTTAAGAAAAAAGGATTTTTTTTCCCCCGACTAGCTGTAAGATACAAGGGAAAATTTATCTTGTGTATTATCTAATAGGCCTTCCAGAACTAAAGACCACAGGAGGTAAGGCTAACAAAATTAATATGCAAAGAAGTTCAGCACTAGGGACCCATAATTTTCTTGCAAATGGTTTCACTTTAAGGATGAAACAACACAAGACAATACCAATTTCTTTCTTTTTTTGCAAATAGATGATGCTTTAAAAAAATTAACACATGACAGCAGGTGGGAAGAAACTAGAGAAGTGGATATTCAAAGTAGAGAGTGACTACAAATTTGATTTGCTTAACATTTTACTAACTGATTTGAATTCACTGATATGTTAAAAAACAACGTCAGGAGATATATTTAATTAAGGCAAGATTGGTTGTCATTCAGACATGAAGTAAACATTTAGCACACCTAGTGAATTATTAAAGTGAATGAAAAATAATCTGACCTTCAGAAAACAGAATCATAAATAACAAGGACTTAGGAAATTCTACTTGGCCATGTTTGAAAATAATGATCATTTTTTGCTTGCATTAAATAATAACTGTAAAAGTAATCATTACCAAATGCATTATTCATTACAGGTTTTTAATGGCAAAGGAGCACTTCTATTGTGGTAATAGATTTATATCACATTTGTATATGCAAGACTATTATGAAACATGATAAGAGAAAGTTAAACTGTTCTTGCTTCTGTGTATGGAATTAACATGGGCATTTAAGGTTCTGTTCTTTATATCTGCTTTGTAAGATGTCAGCAATAACTAGGTATTGTTTCTTGTAGTAAAGAGCTCATTGTGATTAGATTTCAAAAATATATGTCTGCACCCCAGGAAATGGTTCAGTGTAATAGTATTCCCATCAATTCAAAATAGGTGAGTGTCAGACAAGCTTCGAAGGCAACAAATCAGCTTAGCATAATTCAGAATTTTAAAATTGAGACTTTGAAAAAGGAAAAAGGTTACATATCTTGGCCTAAGCATCTCATAATTTGATATTTATATATGTCAAATGTAGTATATTATGGCAATAAAACATACTGACAAAAAATGGTGTCTTTGAAATGAATCTTCCTTTAGAACTAGGTGACATTCCAGCAAGGAACATCTTGTTTTAACAAGAACATTGTAACAGATACTGCAGGACATTAGTTCGAAATATTTTTTCTGTATTTTTATCATCCTTTCACGTAAGAAAAGCTTAGCCTTTAGAAGTTCAATTCACCTTTGAAAGATATCAGAAAGTAACTTCTGATAAGGATTGCAGAATTTTGTTGCGTTTACCCTTTGCAAACCGAAAAAGTTGTGTTCTCTATATACCCTAGAAAATTCTATAAATACTGTGTTCCCTATTGTGAATAACAACTCAACCTGTCATTAAGTAGGTACAATTATGTGGGTAACTTCTGACTATCATGATTCTTCATATTTGTAAAGGTGTACGTGTTCATAGAATTGGGACCAAAGATTGTTATAAATATGGTTTCCTTAGAATAAAATAAAAAAAAAAAACAATTAAAGGGAATGGGGGAAGGCAGAACATAGGGACTTTTCCCCAAAAACCACCAACATCAAAATCCAAAACAATCCCCTATGAAGCTTTAGTTCACACATATAATATTTTATATTTCTGCAAAATTCTGCAAGATATAAGAAGAATTTGACGTATTTTTGCTAACATTGCTGGGAAAGTGATTGAAATAAGATACAGTTCAGTATAAGGATATGAAAGACACACAATTTTATAAGAGAAAAATTAGATGAGTAGATCCCTATCATTCAAGACCATACACAAAGAGATCCCTGCATCCATCCACACAAACTTTCATCAGTCTTACTGAGAAAGTATCGTTTAGTAAGAAATCTGATTGGGTCCATACATTTTTATTTATAAAACAGCTATTATACCATATTTAAGTAAAACAAATTCCTGAAATCAGTGTATAGGTAACATTCTTTGAATAAGAAGCCCCATTCAAGTGAAGGAATCCACTCACTGGGGAAGTTACGCATGTGTAAGGGTTTCCAGGACTGTACTGTGGTTTGATGTGTCCTGTAAGTTCTCTTACTCACCCTCTCTAAACTTTGTTTTCTTCATTTTAAATATTTCCAAAAGATTATTCAGCTATTTAAATCTCAAAAGATATATAAATAGAATTTGCTTTGGTGATTATCTGTTCTTAGGGGGGTTATATTTAATTCAGATGCCTAATTTAGGGCTTTGATCCTCGGGCCATAATAACAATAGCAACAAAAATAAACTGCATTATTTATAAATTTATAGTATTGTAAATTCAGATACTTCTAAAAGACTAAAAATCAAGCTCCATTTGTTCAATATAAAAAGGCTTTGAAATGTAATCTTTGTGGGTTGATTGATGTATTACATAATGCCCTTTTTTTTCTTTCTCTGTACAAACATGTTAAACATGCTTGATAGTTTTCTGAGTACAAACAATTTCTTCCATTCCCCTTTGCACTCGATCTATTATCTTTTACAGTATTTAATAAATGAGTGTAGGCAATATAAAATTGAATTACTTTATCCATAATCAAATTAATTATATATAAACATTTTCCAAGGCCATAAAATATGAATATTTAACAATAGCAATATTTGCATTATGCTGTAATAGTTAAAGAAGCTTCTTTAAGGGACAGTAAGAGGATAATGGAGACTGCCAAAATTAAATACAATATCACATTTATTCCTTTTGTATTGGACTGCTTTAATTTCTGTAAATCATATCCTTGTAGTTAGCAACTGGAATGAAGTTGGGTGGTTAGAGGAGTTTTGGTTAGGCAAATAAAACTTTGTTCCTTGTCAAACGGTTCTTGTAACATGAAGAAAACATGAACATGTTAAAACTTGCAAACTTGGGTTATTTCATTTAAAGGGCTAACAAACAAAATCAAATGTTTTCAGGTGTTTCTATGGCCCCCCAGTGCAGGGCAGCAACACACTTCAGCTCACAATGGCTACATGTAACACTCCCACATGGAATTCCCTCTGTCCCAACACAACAGGAGCAGCCAAAATGTCTTTTGCTCAGTAACACAGCACAGATTATCGACTTGATTATACAGTGTGCTCGTCACCTTTGACACCTAATCCATACTTTTCCTGCAGAGGCTGGCTGCTGAGTATCCAAGGAAAGAATCACCGTCTTCCAGCGCTCTCACAGTACCTCCTGAAAGTTGATGATGCCCATGACCGGGCAGCATATTTGCACGAACTCTTCCTTCCCAGACAGCTCCTGAGCCACAAGCTTTCCAAAAAGGGTAGGGGTAAGAAGAATTTTGCTGTTTTCACCAGAATCTGGAGAGGTTTCTAATTATTATCCCAGCTCCCCACTGAACTTGCAGTGGCAGGCTGAGCATCCTTGCCCTCTCCTAATCTGGTTAAAATCTGCCACCTCAAGGATCAGGCCCTGTGAAAAGTCTGGGGAAAGCAAATCCTGTGTTTTCTCAGACTCCCCTGCAAGAAACGATGCTCCAAATAAATCACAAGCCTAAACCTTGGGACAACATAGTTAAACTCCAAAAGCCCTGGTCACCTCAACTTACTACCAAATGCTAGCTAGAACCTAGTCCTAGGAGCCAAGAGAAGAATGCACTTTTCTAGTCCTCTGACTCCATCAGCAGTGTGACAATGCCGAGCAGCTTGCTGTAAAATTAGAGTGGAAGTAGATGGGAAAACTTCTCAGTCACAGCAACGCCAGTCCAGCCTTCCCGACAAGAATCCTGCAGCCAAGAGCAGCGAGTGAGCAAGCAGAGAAGTTGCTGCTGGAATGCTCCTTCCTTCCAGCTCTTCCCAACGCTCACGTTCCAACCAGGCAGTCCTGGTGGCATCTTTCTTGCCAAAACATTTCTGCTATTTCAACAGTTTTCTCTTTCAGAGAGGAAAAATATATCTTCTCCCTTTCTGTTTTAAATACAGTTGAGCATGTCCCATCTTGATATGAGAGCTAGGATGCTCTAATGTGGAGCATGTAAATACATAACGTTAAAGGACAACTGCATGCTCATTTGGTTCTTGCTCAGTATTGTCACCTAGGGCAAATGTTTGATATTCTGCCCTGCTTCTTAGTGGTCTCTGTTTTTCAAGCATCCTTGAAATTAAAAGACCATTTCTTTTTCTTATACTTCCCATAAATCATATTGCAAGGATTTTTTACGTCACTGTTCAGAAACATTGAAGCATTAAACCATGCTTTTATCAAAAGCAATTATCTAGCCTCCAAATTGTGGAAATATGTACATAGGAGCCAAAAATCAGCTGTGAAGAAAAACTACACATTTAAGATGCAAAATGAGACTTATGCCAAGTTGGATTTCATGGAATATAAAATATTTGTTTTCTTCATGAGAAAGCAAACTCATATTTCTGTATGTCCTCCAGTATGCGTGGAATACAGAGTTTCAAATTTATTTTTACTTGTAACAAATGTGGTGTGTATCTCCTAAATTCGTAACAATCTTGGGCTAAATCAGCTTTACAATTATTATAGTGCAATTTTCCCTGTCAAGAAATGCTGTGGACTTACTGTTTACCTTTCAGTTGATTTTATTTGCCAGATTATATACCAAATGGTCCCATGGGCTTGCTGAATATATGGGTGCTAACAATGAAAAACGTGCATAGTTTTAATACCAACTTTGTAAATTGCCTTAATAATAGCCTGTATAATGTAATAGTATTTTCAACCAGTACTTTTAATTTCTAGCTCATAAAGCCTTTTCATTGAACCCCAAGGGTGTAGCTATAAAAGTAAGATTTAATTTTGTATATAATGTGGCCTAAATTAGTTTTAAAGCAATAGGAGAAACATGCAGCTCAAAGAGATAAGACTGAAATTATTATAACTCGATGAAATTTCCTATAGCAAAATTAATCATTATTTCCATTTTAACATAATTTGACATAAAAAATATAAGACTAATGTAGATCTAATCAAGGTGTATATTTTAAATTACCTTCCTGTAAATTACAGAGGCCATAAAGAGTGTTGCAAACCATATGACAGCGAACGGTTTGAAGACACTTCCAAAGTGTAAGTTGAGTATAACGTTTCTTCGACAGAATGAGTTAATAAATAAGTACTACTCCATAATAATGAAATACTGTATTTATGTTCATATCTTTGACCAAAACTGGATGTCCTTACCCAGAAACTGACAGCGCAGTCTCATGGCTGTCAGTCTTGGCATGCTTGTCAACTGTCTGTGACATTTGGTCATTTTTCCTAAAAGTGCCTCTCCTGGAATCATGTCATTATGCAAAAACTCAGTTCCTCAATTTCTAACCCTCACGACTGCAGAGAAAATCTAGTAAGCATGAACGATAAAGCAGATTAAAGGAGACAGCACATAAAAAAAGACCCAAAATCAGGCTTTCTTTTTTAATTTATTTATTATGCTCATCTTTGTTCAGGGGCTTGAGACATTCTTGAATGTTTGGGCTTGGCAAGTGTACTCTGTTGACCGTTTCAAACACATGAAAAAAAATCTTAAAAGTCAGCAGACTGATACAAAGTCATTTACTCTATAAGAAATAAATTGTGTTTAACCAGGATTTATTTTTAAGTACAGTACATAAAGCAGGGCCCAAAATTTTTCCTGCTATGTTGGCTCTGACTCTCTTTCTACAGGAAGACATCTTCCAATACTAGATGCTTTCTACTGTGAATAGTTCCTTTGGGCCTTAAAAAGGCACTGATTACAGCTATCTTTGCAGCTAAATCTGATATGACTTCAAATCAGACAGGTATAAGGTATAGAAGAATAAGAAAGAAGGGAAGATTTATGAGGGTATCAGAAGATTTAGGTTATTCCCAGCATTTGGAATACTATTTAGAACATTTTCTATGTATATTAAAAGCTTATCCCACTAACATATCATATGAAGATCTCTCAAGTCTGTGATATTAATACCTGCATATCTGGGTTTTACTTGCAAGACCAGCAAGGTTTTGTGTTTTGTTTAATACTCTGAAAGGTCCTGAAAAAATAAAGGAGGAAAAAGGGAAAAAACAATGGACTCTGCTTCATCAACACCATCAATGAAGCGCAGGAAGGAGTGACAGTCAGACACACTGCCTCAGCATGCTCCAGCACTGTGGCACCCAGACAGGTTTTGGACCCATCAGGAGACTGGACTTTGGAAAACTTTGCCCAAAGACTCCTGCAAGTTCCTGATGCTGGCCCAAGGTTGTTAGAGTAACGGGTAAAACTTCCCCTGTCTTTGGTGTGAACAGGCTCGGCCTCATCAAGAGTGGCTTTGTGCAATATCCTCTGTCAATGTTTCTTTTTTAAAGTTTATTTCATCTTTGTAAGCCTTATTGATTTTTACAGCTGCTGCTGGTCTGACCCCAGGAATTGAGTAATAGGCTGCAGCTCCCGCAACACCACCTCCTACTCCAAAGTTTCACATCTTGTATATTTTGAATACCTAAATAGGCTCATTAACTATTTGTGTTTCTGAAGCCTTGCAACGTATTTACTACAAACAAAAATAAGTATCTGTATCATGCAATCTAAGTAATCAGGTACATTAATTATACACGCACATATATATTTATATACACAGGAAGGAGGAAATGGCATATTAGCTGTATATTAAAGTGCTGTTGTTAGTAGCATCCTAACCCATCATTTGCCCAGCTGACAACATCTGTGGGAAGCAGACACTGTGGCACTGACTGCGTTCCATAGGACATCACGTTACCTGTCCCCATGCACATGAATTCACCTGTGCCATGGTGTGGCAGGGCAGTTTGCTCACCTCTCTGTATCGCACTGCTTGGGCGAGAAGTGGGCAAGATGAGCAGCCAGAGGCACGTGCAGGCAGAGCCCAGGACCACGGCTGGACCATGCGCCTTGGGTAGCTGCAAAGCTCTCATTTTTGGAGGAGTAGCTGTGGCCTTTGCGGCAGCAACAGGGTACTCTCTGTGGCACAATGGGCAGGAATCAGACAGATGTGAGCGCCGATGCCACAGCGCTCACCTTGTGTGACTGCAGAGCCCAGGGGGAGATTTCGATCACAGAAGTGGAAATTGCTAAAGTTCAGAGAGTCAGGTAAAGAGTAAACAAAAATCCAATAAGAAATACTTCTTTAACAAGCTGTCATCTAAGTGGGAGTTAAATTTGTCTGTGCCTTAATTAATTAATTCAATGGGATTGTATGACTGGCTGAGGCCAATAGACCTTAAAAATCACTACACATTTTTAACGCCAGCATGAAAAGTATACTATATTAAAACATTACCCAATTTTCAAGCTGATATCTTTCCCTAACATATTTTTAGTAAAATTATTGCATAACCAAGTTAGAATAAAAAAGGTGTGCTCTGACGGACAGCCAGGGGCTGGCTCGCTGCTGAGGGCTGGTGTCAGTGCCATAGGTGCTGCGCTGAGGCTGGTGCAGGTGCTGGGCGCGCAACGTCCCAGCAGTGCAACAGGCTGCAAAGTGAAAAGTTGGTCTCCTAACATCAGCCACATGTCCCTGCCACAGCACTTTAAAGGACTGACTGTGAGCTACTGACAAAAAGGTTCGACACAACATTAATTTGTATCTGAATGAGCATTATTTTGTTCAGTACATTTGTAGTTTTTACTGAAAATGTACTTTGCTCAGGCATTTGGGTGATATTTTTTTGTTTTACTTAATTTGGCTGGGGGAATAATGGTTATGGCTGAATCGCCGCTAGAAGGCAACACAGGGGGACAATGGCAAATTCAAACACTGAGGATTTTCACTTTGCTTGTTGTGCCATTGCTGGCAGTAATCAAATAGCCAGGAAAGGAGCACAACCCTGCGCTGGTCTATTAGAGAGGTGGGTTAGCCCAGGCGTTTTCTGAGTGGCAGAGCTGAGCTGACACTCCAGAAAGAATTTGCAAGCATTGCCAAACAGGTTTTGAAATGCTACAGTTTTGCTTTGAAATTACTAAGAGCTGTTTTATTATTTGTTTTCTACTTCAGTAAATATATTTTTTGGTTGCATTCAGCAGAAAACAACAATCTTGTGAAAGTCCTTGGAAACTTTTTCAGTTTTCCTTTTCTCATCTGTAAAACTTTCAGTTATCCGATCTGGAAACAGAAAGAGTATCTTACTATGCAGGGTGATCAATTACAAATGATAAATAGCAAGTAGCAAAGTGCTGAAAATCCAGGCATTATGATCAGCTTGCAAACATCCTTTGTGCTCAGCATTTCACTAAAGTGCTCATTGAGCAATCATGAATAATGAACACAATAGTAAAAAAAAAAAAAAAAAAAAAAAAAAAACAAAAAACACAACTTTGTTCAGTTAAAAATTGGCAAGGAAAAAAGTCAAATAAATTATTCCATATGATCAGTTTTCCCCTCCAGTTACTGCTTTATCCTCCTCTCCACAGCAAGAACCACCAGGACCTGCCTGCTTTTTTCCTGAAGTTTTTTTGACGATCTACTACTGGAGCCTCTCCCTCTCTGTCTGCAGCTTCAGTCTGTCTCACGGAAAATATTTGGTGGACTGCAACCAAGCTCCCCTTTACATGCAAGTGCTCTAATCCCACCAAACAAGAGTGCCTATTTTTCAGAATAGAGAATGAGCTCCCTTATTTCATCCAAACTAGATTTATATCAATGCCCAGATTTAAGGCAGAGATTCCTAGCTGTTCCCTCATGGGGAATGAGATGAAAAGAAAGAGTTAAAATTTCAGTGCTTTGGACAAAACACATGTATTTGTTCAAGGAAAAAAGTTATAACAAGAAGATATGCATGCCTGATGATGAATGAAAGCCTGTTTGTACCTAATGTATCGAAGAAATTGTTCAAGAGCAGTTAATTTTGCCATTTCAATGTCTTTATGAGTTATCTGCCACAGAAGTACTTGTTTTAAAAAGATGGGTTGCCTGGCAACCACTTTAACATAGAGCAGCTGACTTTTCTGAACTTTGGGAAATGTTTTATTCATCAGCTGGTATTCTTTGCTCACTTCCCTTCATTTCCAAATTCCCTTTTCTGATTGTTTACATGCTTTTTACATTTTGCAGAGCAGCTTCATGGTCTATCCAGTACCAGGCAATAATGGACACCAGTTTTTGCATAATGGATACCAGTTTTTGCATAAGTCACTTTAAAAAAGCAACAGGCATTCATGCTATAATTCTTATTGCACACATACTCAAATCATCATATGACTTGACCTAAGATAGCCTTATGGTGACAGAATGTTTGGAAGAGTTGTATTAATTTTTTTCTATTAATTAATAAAAAAATCAATACCAGAGACATTACTTTCCTTCAGGAATTGCCCACAGATCTGTTGATATCAGTTTATGGGTAGGGAATTAAGACACTAGTAGATAAAGAGATAGAAAGACAAGAACTGTTTCAGATTACTCCACTTGGAAAAATTACAAGAAATCAGGGTGGGAGGGCGGGTAAATATACAGAAGAGAAGTTCTTGCCAATAATGAAATAGTTCCCAGGGGAAATAACAGACGTCTCTCATTCTGAGCCTTTTCCTCTATAATTTGTATGGCAATACAGAACCTGAACAGACCAAAAGAAAGACACTGACATTTTGACCCACCTAGCTTTTTGAAGCCTTCATTATCAAACACAGTTTGATAAAGGCAGCCTCATCTGTTGGTTTAATTCCCTGTTTGGAGAAAACGTTGTTTGATCTTCAGCTAGGGAACCACATCTCTTGAAGCGCTCAAGTGGAGTGGCGTACCTTGAAGCCCTGACATGAGGAGCCACTGCAGGGGATGTTGTTTTGGATAACAGTTTAGAGTATGTTAATGATGCTCTTAAAGGGGTTTGTGGTACCCACACCCTCAAAATCTGAGGTAAGATAGTTCTCCTATTTTGAAGCAGCACCAGATATGCACACTGTTCTCTTTTAATGAGCTCTCTTGTTTAGGAGGGTGTTCTTGTTTACACATCCATGTAAATGTGTGCTAAAGGTGCAACAGAAGAGCATTTCCAAAAGGTTAAGTAAATGAAAAAGAGGCAAATAAAACTGGTATGCCCGGCCTTTGGCATTGCACATGTGTTCTGGTGATTTAACCTCATATTTTTCCTCTGGTTCTGATTTATTGCTTTCGAAGTAAGTTAAGAGAAATTGTTTACTGTTTAAGAAGAAAAAATTATAAGCCAGTATATGTCATTAAAACTGCTCCACATTTCTCCTTATAAGGCCATTAAGCAATGAACAGTGTCCTCTGAGGAGGGTTTGAATGGGATACAGCATGCACATGCCCTGAGCAGCACAGGGAGAAGCCCCTCAGCAGCACTCCACCGAATGCCCTCCATCCCAGGGACTGGATGAGGCAGCGGTCCTGCTTCATGCAAAATTAGGCAGGAGCATATCATTTGTATCATCACTCGCTGAATTAAAATGCACAGACAAACACAATGCTGTCATCTCCTAATCTTTAGATGTTCAACCATGCTGGTCCAGTGCGCTTTTTTTCTCTCCCAGTCTTAGGCTGTGCGGAGCGATCTTTGGAAAGAGCCCTTTAAACAGAATGTTTTATGGAACTTTTCTTCTATTGCACCTTGCTGAGGGCGACTGCACTGAGTGAGGATTTGGCCTTGTTTATTCTCTCTTTTAGGAGACCTTTAAACTATTCACTGTCTTTCTGTAGAGATATAATAATGATAACATCTTTTCAAAAAATAGCAGTGAAATCTTTATCCTGAAGAAGTATGCCTGATTTGTTTAAGTTACTAGCAAAATTCCCATTGAATTTAGTAGAATCTGCACTTTACTCTTTACTCACCAGAAAGAGTTTTTTTGGCTCAGAAATACAAGACCAGCTGAAAGCCTGAAGTTGTCTTTTACTGTACAGCTACGCTCTTCAAAGAAGCATCTCAGATTTAGATCTACTAAGTCCCAAAGATTTTTACAAGTATACTAGCACATATAATTTGTGTCAAGACTGAACGTACAGGCACAGACTGGGGGACGAGCCAAACATCAGAGAGATTCGTGTTCATATATTTCATAAATGCAAAGTGGTACACCCATATCATAGTCCTGCAAAAGGAGTCTGGGCTTCAGTCCTCCAGTGCAGTCTCAGGGGAATCCTTTGTATAAACCTGATTCGCATCAAGTGTTTTCCTAAATAAGAAGCCATACACAGGCAAGGGCACATTTCGCATCTCATGTAACTTTGGTTGGAGTCAGTGGACCCTTTGCCAATGTTGGTCAAAGCAAGCTCAAATGCAACCATGGAAACTGTATTACTGGCAGAGACCACAAACCAAGAAAATTGTGCAGATAAGTAGAAATTAAATCCTTCGTCCAGCTATCTTTTCCCGTTAATGCACCTATGTAGTTACAAAAAATATTCATAATAATTTGTAGTAACGTTAAATTAAAAGTTCTTACTAATTAGTAGATCACTTCATTGTTCCTGTCTTTTTGGATGCTACTCCCCTCCCAGTGAAAGTCTCAGTTTCTCTTTATGTGTCTTCCTTACACATATTAGGAAACATTTATATACCAGTGAATATTTAGATCCTATTCATGCCCATACAATGGCACACATATACACCACCACATTTGTATTAAATTACCTTCAATCTCTCTGCCTCTATCTAGGATGGTTGGAAATCACCTTCCACCTGCCTATGAAATGGTAACGGAAGCTGTTAACACCCAACTTTTCCTTCGAAGGGGAGAAATTATTACCTAAAGGAAATCCGTGTGGATAATGGCCTTCCTATGCCCATGCTTGGCCTGCTACACAGTTTGGTCTTTACCTCTCTCACACATAAAAGACTCCCTGTAGCGAAGCACAGAAGTTTGAAGCACAGATGAAGCAGGCATATTTTTAGCAAGCCTACATATTGCATCCTTCCACAGCTTTCCATTATCACCTGGTCAGTGTAATTGGTGACACAGGTCTCCAGAAAGCAAAAAATCTTCCTATTTCTGTCTCAGTCCTTTGGTTATTTGTTAAATAACCAGTGAGGTCTGCTTTCTTGCCCTCTAGAGAAAGAGTCAGATTTGCTGTACAAATTATTTGCATAAAGCTGCCCAAGAGTTTAATGTGTTCAACTATAAAAAATTCTCGGGAAGGTTTTTGCTTCCCTTCAACTCTTTTTAATTTTCTGAAGAAAAACACAAGAACTAAAAATTAGGCAGGCTTTGTTTTGCAGTCAAAAAAATATATCAGGAAAAAGTCAAACTCCTTCCCAAACCTTCAGGAATTTTTAAATCCATCAGTGTTCCTGGGGAAAACGTGCTTTTTGTTTTTCTCTGAACAGAGGGCAGGGAAAACAGACTTCTGTTTGGCCCCAAGCATGCCCAAGGTGCTGCTAAGATCTCACATGTTTTGGGGATCTCAAAACCTGAGTGTGGAAGTAAAAAGAGTGATGTTCATAAGGAAAGAAAGCAAGAACTAAGGTGTGAAAACATCCTTTCCTCTAGCACTGTAATTTTTTATGGAGAAATGTAGGATGGCAACTAAGAGGAGGATTTCAAGGTCCTTATAAATACCCTATAGGTCTTATGCAAGGGGATCTACTGCTGTCGTGTTTGGGCAGACACACAGATTGCCCTTTCCCTACTCACCAAATGCCCATCGCTTCCCCCCTCCTCCCTCCCACCCTTCCTCCCTCTCATACGCTCCGTGCCACCTCCTTCCCCATCCAATTCCCAAACAGTTGCCCCACATCTGCTGCCCCTCTGAGTGTGACTGTAAACTGCCCGAGCCACTGCTTGTGGTCAGGTTCCCTATGCTTGGCTTAGTACGTCCAGTCAGGCTACAGGGCCAGGCTGGAAATATCAAACAGCGACACATATTGCTCAAAAGAAACAGTGCTTAAAAAGGAAAAAGAAAAACTGTCTTGCTTGGATATCGTTAAAAAGCACCTTTTTAAAAAAGATAACTTGTTGGCCTGTTCCCTGTTGCACACTTTCCTGGCACGCTTTATTTATGTATCTATTTTTTTATTATTACTATTATTACCTATTATCTATTATTAATATGGCTATTAAGTATCTATTATATGTCTACCACATACCCCTATATCTATCTATTCTAAGGCTATCTCTCTGTCTACAGGAGAAGAAGCTGTCTCAAGAGCATCTGATCCCAAGTGATTGGATTACTAGTAACTAACACAGACAATACCAGTTGGTGGACTCCTTACACCGCCTGTGCTGCCTGCTCTCCAACCCCAAATACATTTTTAGCAGCCTTAAGGAGACAACAGTTAGGTGAGGTAATGGTTATTCTTAGCCTATTATCTCTCACGCAAATGCTATTTCCATAAATAAAACTTGAAGGATCCGTCAACACATGGAACTTACTCTAACATAACCTGATGGCATGAAAATGAAATGGGATCTTCAGATTTGTTTTCAAATGAATAAACATGGTGATTTTTAGGGCAGGCCTTCTGAGATGTCCTGGCTTAGTAAATACATGCAGATGGTAAAACAATTCGACATAATATTAATTGAAACACTCACTATCCATTCAAGAGTTATTGTTTTAGTTCAGTTTTCTAATGGAAAGGAATTTGTTGCACTGTAACTTGATATTATTACTACAAACTCAATAAAAATATTTTTTTAATCGAAAATGCTCCTGTTTTTTTTAAATCTAACAGTAACTGAATCCACATTTTCTGAGCTATGTAACAAACAGCTTTTTTATGCAAAACTTGTATTCATCTTGGAACATGATATATTTTCAAAGGCATTACGGAACGAAGTGCGTAAGCAGTCAGATTTGAATATAACATATTATACCATTCAATCAGCTTACTACAGGCCATAGCCTTAAAAATAAAATTATCAGTGATGCTGGCATTTGTGCTCCAGAGGGAGATGGTTAATTCTTCAATAAAAAGTAGAAGGATTTGCATCTGCCCTGGCTGACAACATAAAAGATCAATGTTTTTCTTATACTTAGGGCAAAACGTCCTCTGTAAAAACCAAGTTAATGCAATATTAAAGCTGCAGAGTTAAGCATATAAAAATGAGGATAGGCACAGTTAACAATGAACATTCAACCTTAGTTCTATCCTTCAGTGTTTTTGCATTAAAACGTGGTTTGCCATTGTGTGATCACTTCATTAGCAATATAATTAAAAATATAAAAATATTAAGCAGCAGAAAATGTGGGGCAACCATGCCAAATCTTGTCCTTTGAAAAGAAGATTCAAATAACTTTATAGTGTACATGGTATATTCCAAGCTTTCACCTTATTATGGCTTGGGCAGGACTTTATCTAAGAAATGCAATGTTTCTTATTCCTCACTTACAAAGTTACTCCCAGACTCTTCTGATATGATAAACAGAATATAATCAGGGAACAGAAGCATAAAAGGAGAAAGATGCACTATATTCTACATACATGACACAAGTTCTCAAAATTTAGCAAGCAAATGTGTCAGTTCGAATAATAACATTTTATATAAAACGTTTTATTCTTAAAAGTCCTAGTTTTCAAAAGCTGGAAATATTTTTTGCTTCCAACATAAACTGTTGAATAAATACAATAATATATTTCTTAATTAACTACTTAGAAAGGCAATTCTGTAATCTTTTCACAGTGAAAAGAATGTTTTTTCGTACCAGAAATTTGAAGCACAGAAACACTACTAAACCCAAAACTTTACTTCATGTTACATATTTTAAAAAAAAAAATTAACATAACAATTATACTTGTCTCAAAAGATAAATATCTTCCTTGTTAAAATTATTCTCAATTCTTTTAGAATCAATCTGGCAAATCAGTCAAGATACACCCTACTACACTTTTTTCGTTCACATCAGATCCTTCCCCCCCCCAAGCCTTGCCTCCATACAGTTTCTGCACCAAAGTAATTAAATCAATCAGAAAAATGGTTCAGTTAAAATCGTTGCCACCTCATGTCACAGACAGAATATTATTGGTACAGAGCTTATTCATACCACTGCTGCTTGTTTTCGTTAAAGCTATAGTGAAATAAATATCTTTACAGCTAACACACTTGTGTCCACACTAGGCTGTTACATTGATTTAAAGACTGTCTGTTTTCCCAGCAATTTAGCTAAATTATTAAAACAATGACATAAAAAAAGAGCATAGAGAGCTAGATGGTAGAAACCAAAAAACACTTTCACCTCTCATTTTCACCACCTTTTGTTTGGATTAAAATCTTACGGATCATGTCTAAGCCTATAGTCACAAAAAACAACCACATTAAAAAAGAAGGAGATTTGGAGGGCTCTGCAGCGTTCAGTAAGAGCTCTGCAGCTCTTTTCAGTAGGAGCTGCAAACGCTAAAACATAAAGTAAAATTATTGTTAGTTCAGTAGTGTATGAAAGTGTCCTTTTAACAAGAAAATGTTCCACTTTTAGTTTCTTCTCCATTTGTAAAAAACCTCTGTGAAACTTTTTCTCATTATCTGTGATTTATTTCCTTATTCCTGGACCTGGAGTGTAATAATGGTCCGAATGTAATAGCCTTGACCTTTGCAGCTCTTCTCAGGGAGGTCACGGAGAACTTTGTTTAAGTCATGAGCAAAGATTTCAACTCGCAATAACACGATGCGCTTAGATTATACCTTACTTCAAAATATGTATAAGGGCTTTATCTACTGGAATGTATATCTCAGCTGTCCCCTGTGGCTAGCCATACAATCAACATTTTTTTACAAGCAGGGAAACTGAGGCACATCAAGAGTGAATTACCACTGACTGAAACTGGCAAAGATGGAATTAGAGGTCAGGTTTTCTGCACCCAATACTCACTTTAACCACAGTCCCATCCTTCCTCCCAGTGCTGTCCATGTCCTCCCATAACAAGACACAGTTATTATTTAAAAATTGAAGCGTGGGAAGGTTTGTGCAGATGAACACTGCTATTACTGCTCTTCTGTGGTGCTTATTTGAAAATCCCAAGGAATTTTCATCTTGTTAGGCAATGCCCAGTCATAAATTTCTTGTCTCCGCTCTCCTGCCTGCTTCATCCCATTGTCTCCTTTCCTAATGCACTGCACATCAGGACTGCCATTTTTGGTACAGCTTTAAATTCAGTTCTCTCTTTCTAATTGTCGGAGTCTCAGGCTGTTAAAAGAAAAATAAAAGTAGCACGCCATTTTACAAAGGGGCAAGCAAACTGACACGAAGTGCATCTTAAGAGCGTACTTATCAGTGAGGAATCCCTCATGCTTTTTCTCCCACCATTTTGTCAAAACCATAAAAAAGAAACAAAATGGCAACCACTAATATTCAGATTAATAAAGACCCATATGATTCCCAGCTGTTGACTATAAGTGGCAAACCGTGTGCAGTCTTTGTACCCGATGTGGTTTTCACAATACCCATATTTGTTTCTGCCTCTCAGTCAAGCTCCAAATAGGAACTGGTATGTAGTAGGATCTGTGCAAATAATTTATTGTCTGTCTTACATTTAAGGAACTGCAAAAAGAATGTGAAAAAACAAGGAAGAAGGTTTTTGTCCATTAATCAGGACCTTATAGAGAAAAAGAATGGGGTTTTACTTGTTAATAGTGAACAGCGGTTCATGCTTTTAGATTTCATGACTTTCCATAAGGCACAGGCATTCATATGGTTCTCACATTTTCTGAGAAAGCATGCAGAAGTTAGCTTAAGTTTAAGCATTTACCAAAAGCTGTGAGGAATACTGTTTTCTTTGAAAACATTCACAGTTTTCCTCACTGTGCCATCTTTTTAAAACACATTCTAGGTTTACATAGCCAAACATGTATTAAATATTAATATAACACATTTATATTGGTTCCTGTTTATTTTCTAGGGGAGCATAACAATAAGTATTGTGCAGTTTGACAGCGCTAGCTACATTATCTCCAACTACTTTTAAATACCATCTTTCAGCCTCGTAGGGATCCAGCTAATTGGGAAACCAAAAGGAGCGAGTGCTCCTCTCCTCCCGTATGCTCCCAGGTCAGCCTCACCAGCAGATGCCCAGCCCCGAGGAGGTTTCCCACAGCGGACGATGCCGGAGGCAGTGCCACCCTCCCGGACACTCTCCATGCACCACAGGGAGCGGAGGAGGCCTCTGAATGGCCGTGGGAGCGCGGCCGGCACGGACTGCGAGCATCGCATTCCTCTGCTCCCCAGCTATCGCGGCGGTCCCAAGGGTGTTGCTGCAGACGGCAGTAACTTAAAACAGCCTTGCTGAGCGCACTGCTGGCAGCCCCCAGCCTGTGGGAGCATCTTGTACAGCCTCCTTTGAACACCCTCACTCCTGGGTTCGGAGCCAAGCTCAGGCTGGCCACACACAAGGTTGGGAGCTCATGGAGGTATGGGCCCAGCTGCTGGCAAAGCAGCACCGGGGGGGGCCGCGAGGTTGCCTCCTTCTAAAGAATAAAAGTGGTTAGCGTATAGCAACTTCAGCTGAACAACACTGTTTTGCAAAAGCAACGTAAAGGTAAGGCTTCTTGGGGAACAGCTTTCAGGAATGGAAAAAAACTTGTTTTATTTCCTGCAAATCAGGAACACGTGTTTACTAGTTGTTAAAATGGACTTGTGTATTAACTCTTTAAGGCCTAAACGTTACCATATATGTGGAAGAAAAAGGAGGATGACGACGACAACCAATATCTATCATATATTTTCTATGCAAAAGAACCAGATAATGAAATGCATTGTGGAATACAGATACATTGCTAAAGAGATGTGGTTTCACAATATTCTTCCTTTGCAAACTATTCTTCCATTGCATAATTTTACAAATTATGTGAAAATATCCCTATTGAAAGCGAATATGATTTATACTAATCACTCAGAGGCAGCTGGAATATGAAGAAAACTTGATGCATTTGCTGTTTGAAAAACAAGACACTATATTTATGGACACAAACAGAAATCAAGACAACGGCTCTTGGGAAAAGACGTACAAAAATTTTAAATCAGGGATTGCGTTCTCTCCTTCACTAACTACATCATTAAAAATACAATATGAAACAAAGCATGGCTTTGTATTTGCTTCTTTATTTGGCTGGTTTTATTTAACTATGTTCAGCTGCAGTCACTGATACTTAAAATCTTATAATACACCATTACTGTTGTGTTCAAACACCCGAACAGGTTACCAACGACTGTGATCAACTCTATGTGAATTTTTTTTTATTATACACTTTGATTAAATCAAAAACTTTAAGGCAAAATTCAGGGTGAAATCTACAGCCCGGATTATTGAGCAAGTCCCTTCTAGTTGTAGAATCACTGAACACTACAGGAACAAGCAGACAGTTGTATCTCTAATGTAGTTTGTGCATACATATCATGGTATAGTGCTAGCAATCATTTTCCATAATAAATTGCTTTTGTAGCTTCTGTGAATAAGACAACATTTATAAAATGGCAATAAATGCAGTTTGATTTAACTTCTGCCTTACATATACTGTTGCATCTATGCTGGGTTTAATTCATCAGCCACTTGTTAGAGTCTTTGTAGCCATATAACTCAAGGCCCCGATTTGCAAGCCCTCTAAGGACATGTTCTGTACTCCTTAGCACACCGGCCGATGCCAACCAGCTGCACGTCCAGTCTTCAGCTGCTGCAAACCCAGGACTAAAACGCACAAGTACCTGAGTCCTAAATACACTAGATTTCTCCCCGACTGTTGTTGCAAGATAATATCTAGTTTGACATGTCACTTCTCTCTTTGCTCTGTGTGCACAGACCCATCGGGACCTGAGGGTGGTCAAGGTTCCTGGGTCAGCCCTGATCCCCACGGGTGAGACCTGCACTCTCTGCTGCACACACAGATGCAGTGATGGCCTACATGTTTTCAGGTTTTGAACCCATCCAGCCCTTGCTTTTTTGGTCTCTAGCAGCTAAAGACAACTTAAACATCCATGTTGTTTATTTGCCAAGGCTAAGCATGACTCATGAGCAGTCTGCTGGGTTGTGGGTTTATATTTGGCAATCGTGCCACTTCAGTGAGCTTATGCCGGCCCTCCAGCTCCCATATCCACCCCTGTGTCTTTCAGCCAGTCCAGACCTGGTTCATGATGGAGCCACAAACACAGCGGTGCCAGCACAAAGCGGGGGCCTTCTCTTTCGGCCGCTCAGTACTTGGGAACATTTTCAACAGCGCTCATGTCCCATTTAAGCCTCTCAAATTCAGTAGCCAGATATTGAAAAACAAGCAGTATCCAGCATCTGTTCTGAAAATGTAGATCATTTAAGACCTAAAATCCCAACAAAAGTGTGAAGCACCTTGGAAACTCTGAGCAGCTGAGAAGAACAAGGACAGATCAACCAAGAGGGCTCTCATATGGTGGTGGAATGTACAATGTTTTTCACGTTTGCCCTTTGGGATGGGCTTGACACTTCATGGCTGACAAAGCCATGGGTAATACATGGGGTGAAGCCTGAATTAACTGACTGCTCAAGACAAAACAGCAGCCTCTGAAAGGTCTGAATCTTTCATGAAGATAAAATGGGAGAATTTTAGAAACAAGTGACAGATAAAGAGACGTCTTTTTGGCAAAATTTCTGTTAAATCTTTAACCAAAGTAACATTCAAGACAAATGTTTCCCCAAAACGGTGAAGGGAAGTAACTATAGCCCAGGGCCATCATTGGCCTTTCCCTTGAAAGCATCCTAATACCGTCCCAGCTTATCTGGCTCATGTCTAAACATCTATCTGTTTGCCATAGGCAGAAAAAAAATCGAGTAAAAATGTTGATTTAATTATATTGGCCTGTTCTGGTGGCATAAAAACTTCTATGAATACCCAGAACAATGTGTGAGTGGGGAGTGTGTCCCTTGTAAGTACTGAAGTTAAAATGTTTCTGTTGGCTTCCAGTTCTGGAGAGATGGTGACTTTTAACTCTAAGCACATGCTCAATTGCTCTGCGGTAAAAAGGATGGGATTACTCATGGGCTGAATGTTCATTTCTGGATATTGAAATATAGCACGTACAAAAGTGGAAGAGATAACTGTGGCTGTGGAGGCTTCACAATGCCAACTGCATTAGCTAGCATTTTGGGAGGCTGCTTACTAAATATGGTCATTACGTACACATACGGCTCTAAATATTGAAAATTAGTCATTTATCTCCTGCCACTGATTTAACCCAGGTTTATTCTGAGACTGGTCCATAAAACACAGATAGCCTGAAATTTTCTGGTGTATTCGACGTGGAAGTTTTAGGTTCAGTTAAAATGTAGACCTCCTATGACAGTAAATACCTGGATAAGCACTTGGTACTGTATTGAAGAGGCATACTCACAACATGAGCTATATAAACTCATTCTCTAAATGGGAATATTTTAAGAGATATCAAGTACAGATGTTTCAAAACAGAATTTAAGGTCTCCCTGGGTGTCCCCAATCGGTGATCACTCTATTATAAGCTTAACTCTTCACAGACAAAGTTCAGACTCTAGTTTACCTACCCAACTTTGCATCAAGGAAGAATAACTGTTACGTTTCAACAGTTCTTTGCACCCACTACCTAATACAAACCATGAACAGCTGCAATTTCACTGCCCAATCCTTTCCTATACCCTTACAACATTTGTTCTGTTAATGTAGGTTAATTCTGCAAATAACACTTCTGTAAATTGTTCTTGCAAACTGCTACATCATTTATGTAAGGACTTCTGTGAACTTTGAAAAATTAATGCCTTTAATTTTGGTTGATGGCAACATCAGCAGAGCTCTGTAAATTGCACTTTAATGAGATTTTGCTACAGGGGATAATCTGCTACTGACAGAGTAACATCTTGAAAACATCTGTAGACCTATAATTTTTCTACGACGATTAGATCCCACCACAAGAGTCCAAATACAGTGCAGAAATAAAGGAAAAAATGTAAAGTCCTAAATGAATATCCAACCTGTTCTTTAAAAAGAAGAGGCACGCAATGAAAAGTTTCATGCGCTGAAAATAAATCAATTTTTCTGACTAATTAACATTTAGCTTTATTTAATTAAGAAAGACTATTACTGTCTTCACTGCTGTGCATCTGTATATAATGAAGAAAACAGCAGTAGGTATAAGATACCACAGAGGGATATGCCCAAGTAACCCAGCACTATAGGTGCAAAGGAATGTCTATTATTGTTAAGTAACTGACATCAGAGCCTCTCTTTAATGTTGTCATAAATAAAAGAAAGATTTTCACAGATGCTTTCACATATGGTTTCTTATTTGTCTCTGATGGAGACTGGGAGTTAGATTAGATGCCAAAATTAAATTATTTAAATAGACAACTGCATAATGCAAACTACTAAATAACACCTTTTGAACACTTTCTATTTATAGTAAGTTCTAACTCATAGGAGGATGACAAATCTCATTTTGCTTGTACCACTGTA
Source organism: Balaeniceps rex (assembly GCA_013401315.1). Lineage (NCBI taxonomy): Eukaryota > Metazoa > Chordata > Aves > Pelecaniformes > Balaenicipitidae > Balaeniceps > Balaeniceps rex. The sequence goes on from VYZW01024213.1 coordinate 69,238, forward strand.
GGTTGTTGCTATAAAACCATTGCTTTTACAACACTGAAACTTCAAGGTACACTGCAAGGTGTACAAGCGCAAAGCACACAGGATTATCATGGCAAACAGGAGCGGAAAGCTCAGAATCCAAGATCAACTTTAATAGATTAACTTAATCATTGAAATATGCAGTTCGTGATTATTTGTAATAGAGCTATCCAGGATGAGCTGAAAAGGCAGGTAGAGAGAGGACTTGAGTGCAAACTGCTGGAGAATTTTGAGTCTGTCATCATCCAAGTTCAAGTGGTGGACATCAGAGAAGGCACTTAATGCCTAAGCAATAATCTATCATTTACCAGCACTAAGGTATTATACCTTGGGGATAAAACATTGCATTAAAAATACTGTATTTGGTGCAAGGAAAAATGCAGGTGTGTGAGTACTGGCTATATAGCTATGTCATTGTATTCAAGCTAGGAGGGGTAAGCAACATCCAAACATGATAAGAATTCAGAAAAAAATAAAAACAAACCAACCCTATGTGTTCAGAGCATTACATTCAAGAACTCGTGCCAAAGAAGGTCTGCAGCATTTCAGGAGACATATTTTTTGACAGTATAACCATTCCTTGAATTGTTTTTCTGTGTCCTATACAATCATAAAACAGAGGAAGTAACAGTTCACAAGTATGGAGTCTGCAGGAAGTTATTCAGGCAAGGAATAGGAAGTGCCAAATCCTGCCGGGATCAGAAATCTACTGCTGAAAGCAGTTAACACTGGCTATTTCCAGCAAAATGGAAGGCACTAGCTAGTGGACAATTCTGAAATGCTCTATCAAAGCAGAGGATTTTTCCTACCACCTGTCTGTCAGTAGAGGCACTATGTGCAGAAACACAAAGATGAAGAGGCATCATTTGAAAGATACATTTATAGGTTTCTACCTAGTCTACCCTATCCTCTGTGAAAGTCAGAGAAGCAGCATTTAATCCCTGTGGTAGCAGCTAGGAGTCATGCACTAGGTGATGCTCTCGTCTTTGGCCCCCTCCTGCCCACCACTGCCTGGGCTGCCTGCACAACAGCCTCCACCACAGCCACCTTGGCATAGTTCCACACAGTCCTCAGAGTGTTGCCAGTTCTTGCTGTTGTGCAGACCTGGGCCTTTTCCTTTTGTATTGATATTGAATATTTGTATATTCATTTTATCGTCTACTGCGTCTTCTTTGGGATTTGTGAGTCAGAGACTAGATCACTTTTCCACAGAGTTCAGCGCTCACAGTTTTGAGTGGAGCTACTGGGGCACATACAGCCCTCACTCCTTCCTTCACACAGGCACAGGCCAAAATTTGCATCTCTCTTGTGCCCAGCATAAGCAGCTAATGAAGACTAGGGATACTATCATCCCTTTTCCACTACTTCAGCCTTGCTATGGCTCCACACCAAGGAAGTGGAAAACTTCCAAATACACCTACCCTTTTCTCACCCTGATAAAGTGAGTAGGACATGGAAAACCAACTTCAGCCTGTTACAATTCCCATTTTACAGCCAGAGAAAATGAACCAGGAGGTATGGATTTTGTCACAGAAAGTTAAAGAGATGCCAACACTCTCAGTCCCAAAAATAGTTAAGTGGATGATGCTGCCTCTTTATAGCTTGGTCTCATACTGCACATTTTATTTGTCAGTACCACATGGTATTCATCCATTTTCCTTTTTCTAGACCATCCTTTTACTAGCTAGCAGCATACAGTTGATACCATTAAGAAACTAACATCTAGTGGTGACAGTATTTGCCTGTAGCATAATACTGTATAAATAGAGGTAATGAGAACTTTACTATAATGTTTATAAAACGCCTTAGATACCCGAAGTGCCTTTCATATATTCAAATAAGTAATGTCAACACAATGTGATCCCCATTCTCCAGAGAAGAAGCAGGGCTGAGTTTCCATTTAGAATGTCCCAATTCCCTTTGCTTCACTTCTAACAGCTTAAGTCTGCTCAAAGAGCTCCAGGGAAAAACTTCCAAGTGGCATGTGTTTTATTAACTACATTTTGTAGGAATTAATATAATTAAAATAGTGTATTTTATGTAAATGCCAGCTGAATTACAAAAGATACCATTAGCAAAGATTTGAGCCTAAAGAAAATATATTTCCAGCAATCTCAGTTCTTCTACAGCCTTAGTCTAACTAAGCTGTGAAAGGGACTCAAGATGTGGATAGTAGATGTGCTTACCACTATGAAACATTTGGAAAAGACTCATTCAAGTTTGGAATATGGTGCGCTGAGACATAACAATGGTCTTCAAAAGTAACCACTTAGAGGTTTCCCTTACTTATGGTTCTCTTGATTTGGAGAAGCCTCCTTGTCTCTCTCCACTAAAATGCTAACACAATGAGTGTAGCATCAGCTTTCCAAAAAGTCTTACTGTGCTGTGTTATAAATGGTTAAGCTACAGGGGGAAGTGAAGCTTTGGCTGACACCCGTGATAGGAAAGTCATTAAAGCATGTATGCCTCTTTTCTCACCAAAAATCTGAGGAAGTTCTCAACAAGTAGTCGTGTAAATTTAAAGAAACTGTGGACAGTCTTATTTTACATGTCAAACGTGAGCATAATCAGAAGTTAGCACATGGAAAGCCACCAAGCAAGCTAAAATTTAGAGTCAAATAGGGCTGAGCATTTGGAGGGCTCCAGCACAAGTTGCTGTGCTGCTGTTTCTGTGGCACTGTGGCCTGTGGATGAGAAGAGCGCTGCAGGGCCCTGCCTTGAGGGACCAAGTAGTCCTTCGCTGACACTGCCAGAGGGCTGCTGCATTCAGAGGGCTCCTTCCTGCCTCGCTGCAGCTCTTAAACCAAAAGTCCTGGAAGAGCCTATTCAGTTTTACGCTATCCAATGATTGATCCACACTAGGCAAAAAACAGCTCTGTGTGTAAAATAGCATTAAATGTCCTTTGCATCACTGTGTGCAAAGCAAGAGAAGCTTTTCAGTACTGTCCAGTTCACTTTATTTTGCTTCACGTCTCATTACCTCAAGCAGAATAATGAATAATATCAAAATAGAGTCCACTAAGAGTGATGATGGTAAATGGCTGTCAATTTTGTGCAAAAAATATTTTTATGAATGTATGCACTTTTTACTATCAAAACCACTCTTTATTAAGCCTCTGTCACTACTGATATTGGCATTATGTTCTGTGAGTGCTTTGTTACTATGTGCTACAGTTCAGTGGGTCTCAAAACCATCAAGTTCAAAGTCAATAGAACAGGAACTATATGGCAAAGACAGCAAAAGCCAGGTGTTAACCCATGAGTGTTTACCTGACTTCTGAAGTGATTTTCAGATTAAAAATCCAAAGAATCCACTGCTGGGGAAAAAAGTTCAGCAGTATCATGAATATCAGAAGCAACATTTTGTAAGGCTGAGTTCTTAATAAAAATAGATATAGTATGAAGAACAACTAAAATGTTTGAATAGCTGGAAATAAATCATCTTGGGTAAGCTGGCCAGAAATAGTAATCAATAATGCTAAAAAATCTATTTTTGAGCATATCAAGTAACTGAACAATTTAATACACCCTAAAATACAATAAGAATGCAGCATTACAGTAAGAAAATGTAAATAACATCTTCGTATTATCATTGACAATAGAAAAACAAGTAGAAGGTGTCTACTGAAAGGGAGGTGGGGAAATCTATTTGAAATATTGTTAGTGCCTAAACACCTAAATCTGAAAAACAGTTGCATTTTCAGGAACATTTGAAAGGAACAATAGAAAATAAGTTGCATTGGAACTGGAAAAAACATTCCCAATATCAGTCAATATTACCATCTGTTAATAAAGATATGAAGGTCAAAAAATGTCAGCTAACTTTCCCAAGCCAGAGATTGTGAACTTCAACCACCGAACAGCCTTATTTTCAAGGACAGACATCAGTATACAATTGATTGCCATATTATCCACAACCCAGAGAATTTGGTTGTCTTCACTAACAATAAGCCAGGAAGATAAAGTTTATACTTCACGGAAGGAAAAAAAGCCTGGAAATAATAACTCCTAGCTGACCTTGAAGATACTGCTTAAATTAGGCAGGAAAGAATAGCTCTCACATTGAAATTTAGTTAAAAATGGTCAAAGCAAACAAAAAGGGTCCTTTCGTATTTCTGACAAGTAGACCATATGCAAATGAAAATCAAATATTTTTTCCTGCCCTATGAATGCTTGTCAAGTGGCTGGGCAAAATCTAGGGAGCTCAGCCTTAACAGGAAAACAGATGTTGCCTCATCTGGTTTGATGCTCATATGGATGTTGAAGTCTCTAAGGCTAATAACACAGTTCCAACAGTAGCTCTGACAGAGTTTCAATGAATACATTTGTGATATATTTCATACACTCTGATAGTCTATACACCCTTGTAACTACAAACTTTGATCCTTCCCTGGAAGTACAGGAAACACCTGGATAGTCTAATAAAGTCCGCTACACAGTTGGCCACTTTGTGCATTGCAACCAAATTGTAACCAGGTCTCAGAAATATGAGATGTGGATCTCCATTTCCTCTGTATCGCAGCCATCGATGCAACACTTTCCTTGCAAAAGTGAGCCCTTGGGGAGGATAGTGGTGGAAGAAGAGACTCAAAACAGATGAGAGAGCCTGTAAACCTGAATGCATTTCTATATAATGTGTTTCTCTTCAAGCAAGAGGATGTTGTCCTTTCTCCTGTATGCCTTCTTTGCTGAGCACAGATGTATTATCTGAGCTCTTTCTGCTCTCTCTGCTCCTTTACTCTTCTCTTATTTCCAGGCATAAATATCATGCTTTCCACATTTCCTTCAGATCGCCAATCTCAGTCCAGAAATTGTGAGCATGAGATATTTTGACTGGTGGTGACTGTGACCAATACAGGACAGCTGACTTTCCCTCACCTCTGCCACATAACAATTCTCTTTTCAGCGACTTTGATTATTGGTCAAAACAGCACTTTAATACCTACAGTGTAACTCAGAGAGAAAAACAATTCAAGGTTTAGGAAGAGAATTTGTTGGCATCAGTCCTTGATCCCCCGCGACATTAAGACGCAACTTTATTATGCTGTTTATCATGGAAGATTTATGTTGGCTTAATGTTTTTATACCAATAGGGTGATTTAGCATGGCAGCTTCCTGAAAGTCTGACTTGCTGTGTTTATGATTATTGGTTATTGCAACTTTAACATCGTTGCATTCCTTCCTCTTTATCTCTTTTCTTTTCCTCCATTTGTATACTGAGTTAAACACATCAAGCAGTGGTGCAAACTTCTCCCTTGGTTCCTACTGGTATTCTTCAATCTGCCTTACTAGGCGGAAGAAACATGCCTAGTAAGGAAAAGAAATCTCACCTCCATCCTTTCTCTTAATTTTCTATATAAAAGAATGTATTGTCTAGTTGAGACTCTCCCAGGCAGAATATGAACCTGTATTGGTACCTCCAACCAGTGGTTTTCTACCCTACCAGAGAAGACTAACTGGGGAGGGTTAGGAAAGCACAAACAACTAATCCTATGGGAAAACATGCTGAAGCAAGTTTTATCCTTTACAGTCTTGTCACCCTACTTACCTTCCTTGTAGAAAGTTATCACCCTGACAGATAGATACACTAACTTTATGTCAAGAGCATGCTTTGGGGTTTTTTTTCTCATCATTCTGACTTTCATGTGTTCCTTGTCATCCTCATGTGCCCCAGAGTCTGACATGTTAGCTGTTTGCTAAGTGCCACACACAAGCGGTATGCTACAGATGTAATAGCAGATAATCGTCCCTAATATGCTAAACTAAGCTTAACCACACCTAAGCTGCTCGTCATAATGTTACATCTTGTCAAAGGTTTTGCAGTACCTTACTTGAAAGTGACGTTAGAGTTAATGGATGCTCGTTGCATGATTATTCCTCCTTTATTTAAGAATGAGCACCACATTTGCTTTTATCCAGACTTTCAGCATCGTCCAAGGTCCTTTTGACTTTTCTGCTGAATGGTGGTTGTATAGAGAGGTTGTTAGATAGGTCTCAATTTAGGAAATGCACTGAGGCACATGTTTCCATTCTTCCCTCCTCAAGAATACGTATGCTTTGCTCAATCAGCACATCTCCTGCTTATCTTACAGCATGCATAAATTGGATTGGCTGATGGGTGTAGATTAAAATTTGGCATTAATTTCATTACATATTCTTTACCTCCAGCTATTTTTATTAGCTTTCCTTTCTCTTGTTTGCACAGGCTTAAATCCTTTTTGTTGGTGCTCATTTAAAACATTTTTTAAGTTCTGTATCTCTTCCTTATCTGAGTTGCTATCATTCTCCTACTCACTTACTATTTGTACGCTCAGTAGGGTAGACCAAATAAATTAATAAAACGAGTTTCCAAGAAGCAACTGTAGTGTCTACAGAAAGATGCAATTATAGTAGAATAGCTCTTCACTTCCCATAAACAACATTAAAAATAAATTTAAAAAAAAATCTAAATAACAAAATGCTTTTTCAAGAAGTTTTCCTGTGAATTAAAAACATTTTATGTACCTAAAAATTCTAATCAAATTAGCAATTAAAAATCCATTGTTTAAAACTCAATTAAAAATCCAGCTTTGTTCTGGAGTGAGTCGATGTAAGTTTGCTTGAGTGTAATACACACTGCATCCATTTGACAAGAGGGGGAGAACAACAGGCTTGGGTTGTGAGTTGCTTTTTTGTTTTAAGTGCAAATCAGCATGAATGTTTTTTATGCTCCTATCTTTTGCTTTTACATCAGTAAAATTTTACACTGAATTCAGGTCTGGTCCTCAAAATTTTATTTTTAGCTTGGAACAATTTTGCAAAGTTCTATATGGAATGTAATTTCCTTGAAATATTTATAGAACTAAAATTAACATACTTCAAAATGTGTGTAATAGAAATAAATTATACTACTACTTCATAGTAAATAGAGAAAATTAATTAAAGCTTATAATGAGAAATTATTTAACAGATAAATGTTCCTGTATTCCTTTTAACTGGGACCTAAGAGAAGATAGCTAAGCAAAAAATGAACTCACAGTTAAATTTGACAAAGCTTCTGCTTTAGCAATTATACCATTTTCAAACCTTTGATTTAAGGCAGTTTGTCAAAGCTGGCTGCATGTCTTAATTGAACTTGCCATTTCAATGTAAGAGTTTGCATCCTCTAGTTTGCTTGCAACATGTTTTCAATACACATGCAAAAGGGAGAGCTAAGCATATTTTACTATTAATGAAAAAATGTTTCTAAATGTACATGGCATCCTCCCTCACCTGATAACAAGCAGCAAATTTAAGGCTTTGGTTCTTGTTTTTCTACTCACTGCTGATTGAATTGTGTTTAGAATTTTTTTTTTAAATATCTTTAGAAATATAGTATTTTTTCTGATCAAACTAAGGTGTCTCTTCTCTGTTCTTACTACTGCCAGGCGTGTGATTTACACACAGTTTAATTATTCAGATGTTTATTATGTTCTACATAATGAAATTTGGACCCTCATATTTTCTTCCTACATGCTCAGTGCAGGCTGCAATTATAGCCACAGATATCTGTTTATTTGATGAATTTTGCTTCTTCTGCATAGTTTGATAAATATGGAAATAAGTCAAAACCTACTTTATATACAGTAATTAAAGTGAAAAATCTAGTCATGATGCAAATCCTTAATTGGACTCCAGGAGAGATATGCAGAATTTCTCTTTAATAATATGGGATGACTGGGGACAGAAAAACAAAGCACACTAAAATATGGTTTAGAAGCACAATTAATCACAAAATAGAAAACAACCAATTTAGCATAGCTCATTCAGTGACTCTCAAGGCTCAGGTAATGTTCTTTTAATCATCTGGCTCTAATATTAAGGTTGTGTCATGTGCAGCTGAAATAAAACACAATATATGTGCTGATCTTCAGTGTGAAACGTTCTCTGGACTAATTTGTAAACACGGCCTTTTCACACTAAAATGCTCAGTCTACTTAATGACGTGTAAGTGAATGGTCAAAGCAATGTAAAATGGTTTTTAACTATTATTATTTAATGTATTAATTCATTAGCAGAAAGAAACCCTCTTGCAGTTGGTTGCAGGAAATATGTTTTTGTTGGCTATATATAATTAATTTTGTTTTTTCATTTTATTAAGACAAAGTCATTATTTTGGCTGATGATGTTCCAAAGAAGAATATACTTGTTAAGCAGTATTAAATTGACGGGTTATAGCACAGTGCAGGTGGGGCTGAGATACGAGTCTCCAGGAAAGAGAAGTCTGTACAAGCTAAGGAAATAAATGTTTTCTTTCCAAGCTCTGAACATATATTGCTCTAATCAGCTAAAATTAACCATCACTGCCACTTAATTTGATTGTAAAAATATTATTCTCCATATAGCTTCATGTAATATCCCATTAGGGGAATATGATCATGCTTTAATCAGAAGGTATTGGATTTATTGTGCTAGTTTGTTTAAACTACAAATACAATTAATCTGCTTTTGCACTTCTCCTAAATAAGAAATATCAGAATGACACTTTTGTCTTCAAATGGATTATAGACATCGAGTAGGAGCCAGAGGTCATCCCCCTGCACTGCCATAATTATTGAAGCAAATATCTGCTTCAAAACCTAAAGCATTTTCTTGAGCATTCAGCCTGCTTGACCCAGCAACGGCCATGGACTGCACCGGAGGCTCTGTGGCTGGGACATGACCAGGAGGACCACTCTTCTGTTACCCAGATGTGCCCATTGGTAGAGACCATGACTGCAAGCTTCCATGCTGAGAGCAGCTGAAATTAGAGAGGCTTGATGTCCAGTATTCAAAATCACTGTTAAAACTCTTTCTAAGTCAGAATCCCAACTGTATTTGACAGATAAAAGGAGTCCTATGCAATCT
>VYZW01024213.1:82398-98606 GCA_013401315.1 Balaeniceps rex
TAGTAATACAGCCAGTACATCTATATGAACAAATATGCTTGCTCTCTCTTGGCTGATTGGCCAGTTGACCTACTTTGGGACAAGAATAGCTGTGGTAGGTAAAACCAAGGTGGTAGGTAAAACCAAGGTTTATCAACTGGAGTATCCTATTCCAACAGTGGCTGAGGGCAGGTGCCTGGGAAGGGAGGCCAAGCACGCTGGGAAACAAATGGGAATAGTCTCAATTTCAGCCATTTATTGCACAGAGACTTCCTGAACCACTTCTTGAACACTGAAACCAGTGTTTCTAGCTCTCGATAGTGTTTTCTTCTATTAAATTGTCCAATCAGTTGTTCAACTCATATAACATCTTAGCATCCTGTGGCAAAAGTTTCACAGCTTAACTGCATACTGTGTGGAAAAGTATTTACTTCGGGAGATTTTGAGCTATCAACTGACATCACTTGAGCCCTTCCATTCTTGGATGTTCTAATAAGATAGTGAATAAATGTTAAGGTATTTTAATAGCTGGTGCTTGGTGCTTTTATATGTATTTTCTCTTCTATAAAGGTGCCACTGTAAGTCAATTAGTCAGTTTTTAAAAGAACATTCCAGACATATGGATAATATGCAATTGATAATATAGTGCTGATTAAATAAGCTGAATTAGACCATGAAGCACAGTATCAGCCAGTCAAGAAGTTGAAAGGAGCTAACAGTCCTGTTTCAAACACTGGATTACACTAAAATCATCAAGCATTACTGTCAACACAACACTCAGGAGAAAAAGCAATACTTCTTCAGATGTAGCTCTGGGTTCAGGAGCCACGAAACCACCTGAGCAACACCATTTCCAACACAGGTGCCTGATGAACACAGAGAATCACCTCATCGGCTCATAGCAACCAATCTTGTTTAGAATTGTCGAACTAATCCAATGCCACAATGGCAAAACTATTAAGTGCATAAATGTAAATAGACGAATAGTTATTATGACTGTAAAAGCAAAAAGAAAATGGCATCCTTCCTCTGCCAAGTAGAAATGAAAAAACAGTCTTAGCTACTACAGTACTAGCCTTTTATGACAAAAACCTATTATCTAACAAGTGCCTCCTGCCGAGAGACAAAAACAGCAATGTTCATATCTTTAAAGGTTTTTTCAAGAAAAAAATTTGGGTTTTTTCTGCAATTCTTATGATTTCTACACTTCTATATTTCTATTATAGACTAGTCCTGGTTGAGACATGATATAAATTGAAGTCACTACAAGATTCAGTAGCAACCTTTGCTACCACCAAGCATAAGGTTTGGGGAACACAATGGGTCACACCACACTAACTGATGGGGTGGCCTGAGATTTCACCTCCCACATCTTCTCATTTGCCCAAACCTAGACACATCATTTCAGTCTTGTTCACATATGTTGGTGCCAAGCCAAATGAATTAAGAACTCATCAGTGCCAGCTACAAATAAGAGAGAACTATATGCTATCTGTATGCTAAAACTATAATGACATCTGCTTTCACAGCAATCCTGCTAGTATCTTCACATATCACTAACAAAAGGGCACCATGAAGAAAACAGAAGTGTCTATAGAAGTTAAGATTAGTCTCAATGGAGCTTGCTGAAGACAATGCTTGAACATGTATTTTCACACAGACAATGAACAATGATGATTTATAATTTCTTGGAAGAATTGAACAAATCCCTCCACAGGCAATGGAAGTGCTTTCCCTGGCCAGTAAGAGGAAATATTCAGAACAGGTTGTTTGTCCCAAAAGAAGGTCTTACTTCCTCTTGGAGGGAGTATATTAAAGTCTAGAAAATTAAAATACTTTCCCCACTCCTTTCCACGGCAAAAAATTATTCCAAACAAACATTAAGAACAATGATGTTTCTCACAGAACTCTTGTATAAGCAGAGATAGATCACCTACTTGCTTTTGGATTTAATATTCAAGCAGAAAGAAGTCATCATTTGCATGAAATAATGCAGTTTTCTGAAAACTAAAAAGTTGGCATTAAGTTAATATGTTCCAGCTTAGAATATATTTGTGTATGACTATGTCAGATATTTTTATCCAAATAAAATCAGTCCCAAGGCCAAAAATTAAGATGGTGGTCATGACTGTCACAAAAAAGCCTTATCTTTAGGACTCAGCTCAGTGGGGGAACGAATGGGCTAATAGCTTAGAGAATGGTAGATTGCTGAGCTCTGTATTTGTGGTATGAGCTCATTCAAGTGTACCTACAAAAGGTAAAAGTTTGTGGTAGTTCCTGTATGACTTTTATTTACTTGGAAGGGAGGAGAAATTTGATCCACTAATTAAGGAGGTCTACAAAGTATTGTTATTGTTCTCAGAAGGATGTAGTTGAACACATATTTTTTATCTTTTCATTATTATTATAAATTAAGACCATAGAGAAAAGCTTTAATGGGCTATTTCTGTCTGCTTTACAGGAGATGACAATAAACCAGAGGTACACAAAATAANTACAGAACAGTTTGTATTAAGCTATCAGTGCCTTAGACTCAAAACAAAAATGAGTTTAACAGTTTTTCTTGTCCATTGTGAAACCAGTGTTAGAATAGAGAAAAACTTCCAATCCACAAAGACAGTATGACGGAACTGAGCACGTCTGGGTGTGCTGCATTCCTAGAGCACCTGGAGTACTTCAGAACTCTCTCATCCAGAATTTATGGGAATACAGTTCTTTTTAGAAAAATGAATATTTTTCTATTGACAAAGAACACCACAAATATTTCTTTAGAGCGAGGGAAGTAATTTTATTGGGCATAAACTGACTTTCCTGCGAGAATAGTCTTGATTACTTTCCTGAATAACTGCAAATCCCTTCTGGGACTTTGTTTTAGTTTTCCCCTTACATTTTGAATGCTTTTCGAGCTCTGTACCACAAAAGCCACCCACACACTGACACCAAAACCATTTGCAAAAGAAAACAAAAGTCCGTGATCCCCATACAGGGAAGTCTTAAATGAAGACTTCTCTTTTATTGGTCTGTCTTCTCCTCCTTTAAAATCTGTTCTCCATCTCCTTGAAGAGAAGGGGATCCCATATCTGCCTGCCTACAGAATGAGTACAGATCCATATTTGTCCTGCTTCCCGTACATAGAGATCATGAAGCTCTGCTCATGCAGTACTTCACACCTGAGAGGATAAGCCAGTCGTTGTCTAACTCATTGTCACCATGAAGTTGACTTCAAACAGTATATTCTACCAGATGAATTATAAATGAAGTTGAAGTACCCAATCAAGATGAGGGGCTTTCATCAGGTAATGACTAAAATTATTTAAGCTTGAAGCTATGGCAAAACGTTCTCAGAATTTAGCAGAGCCAAAAGAATTAACACTATGGGAATTCATGGAAAGCAATAACCCAGAGTCTTTCTGTCATCAGTACTGCTGAGCAGCAACCACAACAAAATGAGAAGGGATGTCCTTCAAAACTTAGGTGGGTGAAGTAGTAGTAGGAGTGGTGCTTTTAGAGATATCACTTACAACAAGTAGTATGCTGATGCTCTTAAGAGCGTGCTTCCTTAGAGAGAGAAATACATATCAAAGTATAATTTTAAACTACAACTTTCATACCCCAATCAGGTAATCTCCCTTCCTGGATCCTAAACTAGGAAATCAATTGATCCTGTTTATTCTCCAGACTTCTTTCCTCATTCCCAAGCTGTCTCCTATATACAGTCCAACACCAACACAAAAGACATGGTTTTAGCTATTGCTGGGAAAGAAGGATTGCCTGGCTCACCTCTTGAGGTCTTCTCCAGCCCTATAGCTTTATGATCCAGTTCCTTAAGGGAAGAAAACACCTAGTTTTCTATCAAAGCTAATGTTCCAGTAGAAAGCTAAGTCCCCAGACAGTAGCAGGTCAGAATCTTACTGCAGAGAATACTTCTGCAAAATGATAAGCTTGTTGCTGATACCTTAGGCCCAGATCCAAACAGAACATAAATCACCTAAAATGAATCTTAAACAGAATGTAAACACCCACAAGTCAAGAGTTGTAAAAACCTCTGCAGAGCTGCTATCAAGTGTTCCAGCTTGTACATTTTTTCTGAACCTTTAAAAAAAGTAATAAATTACTTGGAAAGTCTGTGTCTGAACATGCACAGAACTTCCTTGTGTTTTCATCTAATGACAAGCAGTTTGGCACCAGTCCCATTCTTAAGTCCAGTGGAGATACTGAAACCAGTCACTCCTTCCCCAGCGAGGGGGGCTGGCATTTGCAGAGCACAAGTTAACCAGCCTTGCGCCCTCCACAACATTCACAGTGACTGCAGCGGCTTGATTTCAACACACAGCTAGAAGAGTCATCTATCTGGGGCTCTTAGGAGGTAACATCAGCCTGACACTCAGCCTGAAAGCTGAAGAGATCAGCTTCAAATTCTACCTGCCGAGGGGCGATGCGTTGGAAGCCTGGAAAGCAGAGGACATGCAAACAGCCTACCTACAAACCCCTCCGAACTGTGATATTCTCTATCGTTTTTGCTGAAGATGTGCCACCAGTCAGAAGAGAACGTGAATATTTATAAGAAAGTAAAAAAGAACCCAAAAGAGAGCCCACGACTAGCAGCAGTTAGGGAGCCTAGCAGTTAGGACACCTCCTAGGGAAGTGAATGTCCTTTAACATTAAGAACACTTACTGGAGAAAATAAAGGAAAAATCCTATTTGCAAGAAAGAGAGAGCATAGCTGGCCACCTGCAGGATGTGGCTAGTTGGCTTCTGTTGACTAGTAAAGGACTATCCTGCACTGGGAGCCGTTGGATTTTTATCACTGAAACATGAATGCTATTAAGTTTGTGACTGATGATATGCTAATATTAAAGGCTGATTTTCTCCTCTTCATCACATTCCCCTTACAATGCAAGTGCACATATCCTATCTCTTTTTAAAGCAATAAAAATCTTTTTGAAAAAGAAATACATTAATGGTGCCTGACGTTAGGTTTCTAATTGAAATTTAGAAGCTTCAGGAGAAGCTTAGGGCTAAAGGGCATTTCGTACACGAAAATATCTTCCTCCTTTGGCCAGCTAGTCAAAGTGGTGAGTTTGTCTGATGAACTGTCAGTGCACTCTCCTCAGAATACAGAAAGCACGTGGTTGAAGAGTCCCTGTCTCTCTCTCTTCCCCTGCCAAACAGCAAGCAGATACCCAGGCTCTACTGCTGAGACATGATATTTTCCTTTTAGAATAATTCATCAGGAATTAAGGGAGACCTTTAATCTTCACCAACATTGTTGGTGCTTAGCTTCCACAATGTTCTTAAAGTCACCAATACACAACAGCAGAGTAAGTCATAATGCATTTCATAAGGAAATCTTATTTCTGTAGTGGAAATTCCCTTTCTTTTTAATAGCCTCTTCTTGGGCTTCCATTCAAACGTACACAAGAAAGTTCTCTGTGAATCTGCAGGTATATCAGAACACCGATTTTAATAGCCACAGGAATATTTCTGCCTTTTATAACTTTTTTTTTAAATTAATGTGTATTTCAGCTGAAAACCAAAATAATGAGACTAAGAAGAGCCAATGTTGTATGCTCTTGGAATTTCCCATTCCCATCTTCTTTCTGATTTCCACATTTCCCACTATGGCCCCTATCAGAAGACAGAAGAGAGAGTTCCTGGCTGCAGAGGTCCATGAGGGATGCAGGGAGATCGTGCAAAGGGTAGCAACGTGAGACAATAAATTACACACGCTATGAGGCACCACAGTGGTATTTTAGATGAAAACATTTGGAGGTGAGGAAGGCAGTGCCAAAGCCATGCTAGCTATTTGTTTGTTTATTTTAAGAAAAGAAAAATATGGCAATGTAAATTTATAATAAAAAATTCTGTTAAAAGCAGCTTCAGTAGAAGATGTATCAACTCTCTGTAGAGTAGGGGAGACAAACATCATTCTCAGTCCATGTCTTAGCTCCCAGGCAGAAACATGTATTGCATACTGAGGCTCATATACAGTCCCCCTATTTTACAGAAACGTCTCTCTGCTGTGTTGCATCCATGTTTGCCTGACCTTGCTGTAGGACAGAGTCATGTGAACAGAGAACTGAGGAGCCGTGCAAGAGACCAGGCAAGCCCTGGAGTGGGAGCTGGATGATCTGTCTCCAAATGGCCTCCAAACAGCAGAAGTATGACTTGTTTTTTCAAATTTCCATCAAGGAGGTTTCTACACACCCTGATAGGCTGTTCCCTGTTTCACCATCCCAGCAGCTAGAAATTGTTCCTTAATATCCAACCTAAACTTTCCTTCTGCCAATTTTGATAATGGCTACACAGAAATAAACAATGGATGGCCTTTTTTTTGTTACAACCTCTCTGTCCCAAAACACCAATGAGGCCTCTCATTCTTCTCCCTTTAATATTAAAGAAAGCAAATTATTACAACTTTTAATTGTAGATGACATTTGCTAAGTCCCTGCTTTTGCTTGCTGTTCTCCTCTGGATTCCCAACAGTTTGCTTTCCTCTCTCTTAGCATGGCCAACCAGGTCTGGAAGCCGTGCAGCAGCGACCTCCCCTTGCTCACAGACACATCGCCTGCTAGAAACATTGGATCACACTGGGATGGCAGCTTCATTTTTTTGCAGCATCTTTGCATTGTTTTACATTTTGACCAAGCCCCCCTGCAATCTGTAGACCCTTTTCTGCAGTCCTGGCATCCAGGCAGACATTTCTATTGTGTGCATACCTTCTGAAGGACAGCACTCTACACTTTTCCTCAAATTGAGATATATTTATCTACAGATATACATTGTGGATGGTTAGTTTCTTATTGTCTTCTAAGAATTTTTGCCTGTTTCTATATCATGTCAGAAATAAAAAGACTGGATATAAAATTGCACATGTTCAACAATGCTCGATAACAAGGCACTGAACATTGTAGAAATGAGCATATTTGATTTAATCAAAATAAGTGTTGTAGGAAAATCACGTAGGTTTAATTTTTGAAAAGCTATTAAGTTTCAAATTAAATGGAAGATTAAAATAAAAATGAGCTTTAGCTGTAAGTGGAGGCTAAATTTGGTCAATTTTTGTTGTTTATCTGTGCATAAAGTCCTTGCATTTACCATTTGACAAATCCTCTAATAAAATACTTGCTGCAATCAGGTGAAGTAGGTTATTAATGGTTCTAAAAAAGATATACAGGATTGCCTCATCCTGAGGCAATTAAGTCTGTGAAGTAAGTGTGTTTAATATCTCTGGGGGCCTGACTGGAATGAAACAGGTGATCTTTCTACAATTGCCATTGTTTCATTTAGAATGTCTTTAATTTTGTTTGTTTTTAACTGAAGAATGACTCCTTGCTTTATATCCCTTTTGTTAAGACTCCAGTTTGGGGACTTTCAAAGGCTGTGTGTGCCACATCAAAAGCAGAGTGGCAAATTTTAACCACCACTGAAAAGCAACATGATGTTTCATGTGAAGGCCTAGCATCCCACAGGGGAGAGGACAGTCCATATTTACTCGCAGTCTCTTGACTCGGGCTTTGCAGTGACGCTGCCAGCTCCCACGTTAGGCCAGGGCAGTCCAGACCTCCTTGCCTTGAGTCAGCTCCTCAACAAAGCTGTTTGCTCACACCACCTGATAGCTACCCCCGTGGCTCCTCTTCTTCCGCGCTCCCGCAAGGGGCTTGGGGACTGACGGATGAAGGGGCAGGGAGTCGAGTCACAACACAGCCTTCCTACTCAGCTCTCTGACACATCTTCATTTCAAAGAAATGCTGACCTAAATACAGACCCCAGCTCTCACTTACGGATCCCCAGCTTCAGGCACTTCAGTTTGGAAAACAAATGCTTTACCATCGTATGTTTTCTGAGGGATACATTGTGTATATGTCAGGGTGCTGTTTGGCCCCTTGCTATAAAATCTTGTATTTTTCATTTCTCCTTTTTTCCTCTGCTGTGTTCTTTTTTCCCTGGATTTATTAGTGGGGATGGTTTGTGGAGGTATGGTTAATTACTAGAGCTTATGGCCTGCTGTGATTGAAAGCTGATCTCGCCAGTTTGGGGTCTGTGTTATATTTATTCTGTATGTAATTAAATCTGAATACCGTAACTATGCATAATGTTGGAAAATAATGAGAAACTTTTTTTTATTATTTTAGTGAAAGCACATCTGAAAGGTATTTTCTTCCTGCAGTACTGAATTTCTACAAAACTCTCTGCACTTTACACACACACAAACAAGCAAACAGCCAAAAGGCCAAAAGAGGCATTTCGGTCTATGATTTAGATGAAAACATATGTTTGTTTATCAGATCTATGTGATCCATTAAAAATAAAGAAGGAATTCAAGCAAACTGTGATAAAGGCTATCCATATATCTTGGGGTATTCGTAACATCAGAGATATACTAAAGGCATGCAGAGAAGTGCCAGCACAGCAGGGTGAACATGAACAGCACATCCTGGAAGCAGCAGCATCCAATTGAACACAGGAGATTTGGCTGGGGAGTCCCTCAAATAAAACAAGTTGTGGGAGGCCAGGCCACTGCTCTGACTATAGGGATCAAAAATTGCCCTGATTTCCTCACCTAAGGAGGGGGGACTGGACCGATATGGGAGAGGAGATCAGACACTGTTTACACTGAGGTAAATCAAGCAGAACACTGCACAGCTTACTGGACCATACCACAATTAGGCCAGACATATCATATCTAGAGGCTCAATTTTTTTTCTCTGCTACACATAAATCTGAAGTCTGCTGAGGTCCTTGTTGTTCACCAATGTGACAGTGATCTGAAATTAGAGGTCTCTAGAATATTCCTAGAGTATCAGAAATCTTTGGTCTGGAAATTTATCTCATTGCCTCTACATATAGCTAATGTTCAGAAAAAAGGAGTTTGGTATCTGATCTAATTTGATGAATGATACAGTCAGTAACACTCAAAAAAAGTGTGTGAAGCCAAAGCAAAAATAACTAGATCAAATCCAGTCTTTCACCATAGCAAAGCAAGCTGATCCTAGGGCACACCAAGCAATACAAGGGTGACACAGTAACCAGATTACATTTAAGGTTTAAGAAAAGTAACAAGGGCGGGGGAGGGGACGGACACATCTTTTCCTAAAGAACAAGGGCATGTCCCCTCTCCTCAAAAGTATGTAGGGCAAGAATAAGTCAAGTAAAAATTCATGTATGTGAAGTAAGGGAATTTCCAATGAAATCCTTTTAGCATGACCTTGCTGTCTAGAAAAGACCTTTTGCCTTGTCCTCTGCCCCAAAAAGTAAGGAACAGATCTGCCAGTATGAGCTATAGAGAACACGACAAATCATTCAAGTGCCCAGGCATTACATTACTAACAACTTTGCCTTTCTGAAACTAAGCCATTGTATCTATGCCATGGCCACTAAAGGAATGCTCTTCCAGGAAGCAATCAGCAAACTCGTGTTTCTGAGATAGCAGCAGACAGCCATTTTCCCTCCTTGCCCAGCAGCAGACACATAACCGAGTGTAAGTGCTGGAACAGTCAGTCTTAATCTGTGGATCAGAAAGCAAAGTGAACCAGCCCTTGCAGGACAAGATTAACTGTGCAAGTGTCAGCAAGGCTGTTTGCACCAGCCATCACCAGCACTTTAACGGAACCAGATCTACCAGCTACTACTTTTTTCCAACAACCTCAACTTCATGTGGCACACAATGCAATGGCAGCTCAAAAAAACATAAGCATGCACCTCACCACAAAATTCTGCAGTAATTGTGTGTTGCGATTTGCAATGGTTTCTTTTAGCTACATCTGCAGTGTGTATGGACCCGAGACAATAATTATCAAAATAAGAAGTTCTTTGCTGAACTCCTGCAACTCATGACTCTTTCCCCTTCATAAATCATCTAACAGTGGATGATCCAGGAATTCTGCTGTTTCTTTTTTTGCCACAGTGCTCTCCAGAGCTGTCAGTCGTTGACCACTAACTTCTGAACTATAGTGATTTACGGTGATTTGTCAAAAGAGGTTACCTGATCTTTACCAAACTGGGTATCAGCCTTGGAGTCAGGAGAAAAGCCTAGAAAGGACAAGCTGCTGCTTGCAGCCTGTGGAACTCAGGAACATGCCCAAGCTCCAGCTTGCAGCCTATGCCATGATCTTCATTGTGACTGTATTAGGGCAAGGCACAAGCACAAGCCCTTTCCCATCTCCTCTCCACTGGTTTCATCATGGCATGCATCAGCCATGTTTGCTCTCTGGATAATCAGAGACAGGGACCCCAGGGAATCTCAAGTAGAATATTTGTCCCATAGGTGGGACATATGCTACTGCTCCCTCATGAACTCATGACTCAAAGGATATAAGAAGCACTGGGCATGATTACTGCTTCTGTTACAGTAGGTCCAGAGAGCTCTGTTTCAGGCCACCATCAGCTATCCCATCTATGTATCCAAGGCTTATGCCCCAGCTACTTGCAGCATCCCAGGGTGACATTGCACTGCACTAGAAGAAAGCTCTTGGGTTTTGCAGTCTTTCTTTCTAATCAGTTCTCTACAATTTGTAGATTAAACACAGAAAGGAAGTTTCCCCTTTATATATCTTCAGATTCCCACATTTTTTTTTATTTTAGTGGTGAACGTGTTCAGATAATCTCATTAAATAACTTAGATAGGTGGTAGTAGAGAGATTGAGGAATCCTATTCCCAGCTACACAAAGTACCATCCTGTATCATGTTTTAATCTGCCATTTTTTGCACAAGTAACAGCACACCAAATTTTCCTCTTTATTGTCACATACAAGTACTTATCCACCTAAAAAAAAAAAAGAACCCCTTCCTGTGGGTGTCTGTACAGGCAAAATCCAAATTGCAAGACTATTTCCTAGACAGAAAGCTATGAGATTTCATAAGATCAACAAGAGAACAAATAAGTTCTTGGTATATGAAAGCAAAAATGTCAGTATCCATCCTCCATAATAATAGTAATTTCATAAATTGTAGGGTTTATATATGATTTATACAGACAATTAATACATTTCTGAAAAATTTTAGCTGGAGGAAGAAAAAAAATTAATTAAGAGAAAATCACAAATATGCTGAAAGTCCCTCAACACCACTGCTACCTTGCATGCAATAATTATGTTGTCATTTGTGCTCAGGGAGAACAAACAAGAAAAAGACACACATCCCTGACTCCTCCAAAGAAAATGTTTGTTCAAGAAACACCAAGTAGAAAACATTTTCACAAATCTTATTGTGCCCAAGAGAAGCTGTAAGCGGCACGGCAGACATTTACACTTGCCAGAACTCCATTCTAAACGACCTACTCAATACAAATGGCTGTCTGGCATCGTAATTGCTGCACTGCTCATGTGCGTGTGTTTATTTTCTTAAAACATATGCATGGCAAACTTTTCAAAAAGAAATTATCACAGGTAAAGTTTGTTCTTTCTGTCAGATAGCTAGTGTCCTGGATACTTTCATGGAGCAAATGGGACTGAAATCCCTAAATTCTACTGCATTTTGTTAAAAAACCTGGGTGTTTTCTGGTAGCTTAAGGTAAGTGACAGATCTTGAAGTCTTGGTATAATTAAACAGGAAAAGAAACAACATGCTGATGAGTCATGCATATGGTATTTATTTTATACAGCATTCCTCCCAATCTAATTTTTGCTTCTGAATTAGCAACCTATTAAAATACGTGGGGTTGTTCATACCTACAGCTTATTTCAGCTTCCCTCCAACCCAAAATGCCAATAATGGATTGGTTTAGGTTTTGGGGGTTATTTTTACATAGTAATCTCTGTGACTGATGCTGCTAGACTCAAATTTTTGTTACTTCTTTTAAAAGAAAAGTGAAAAGTTAATGCACAATTGTGCAACAAGCAGGAGGGGAAATGCTGTAGCAAAATCCATACCCACCAACCCATGAAATACACAGAGCTTTCTTCACATCCACTGTTTAAGCAGAACCCCCACAATGACTTCACTTAAAAGTCTGCATAAGAACAAATGGCACAATATCTCAAACTTTAAAAGATACAATATGTTTGCAAATTATTTCCATAAGTATGTTAGTAAATGAAAAAAAAAAAGCTTAAATCAAAGCAGAGGAAAGAGTGGGAGTTCTTCACCAAACAGCTTGTCTCCCAGCAGAAAGAACGTTTTCAGGTTCATATAAGCAAAAAATCATTTTAAACTCTAAAACTGTACCCAGTGCTACCAGGTGGATATATCTGGAATGTTATTGCTCATGGGAAACACTTGGATGACAACTGAATTCCAGGGAACAGCACTGTAGAGTTGTGTTCTGCTTTCCATAAGAAATAGCTCCCATCATATTTCTCACCACCCCTTGCACACTTCCTCCAATACATTGAGAAATCAAGTCCCAAGATAACATACTTTTTTTCCTCAGCCCCCAGTTAAAAAAAAGCTGTTTGTTTGATTTCAGAGACATGCAGGTGTAAAATCAGTTGAATTTTCAGCATTTGGGCACGTGATGAATCTTGTTCCTAGTGGTCTGGTGGGTAGAAGAATTAAAATTAAGAGGCCTGGACATTTCAAATTAGAATACTCACACCGACATTCAGAGCTGTTAGCACCCACGCTGATTTCAAAAGATAGATCCTTACTTGTTTGGGGAAAGTGGTCACCTCCACAGTAAAAGGGTTTCTTAAACTGGAGTGTCCCTGCACCTCAGGACATGGTCCAGAACAACCTCAGCGATGCACACATTAGTTGGGGACCTTGCCACTCCAACTCCTAGTTGGAGTTGCAGTACCCAGTCCTCCCAGCTTGCAAAATTCACCTTTTCACTCGTCTTGTCCTTTATTGCTTAATATGGTAAGCACATAATTAAATACTTAAAATACTCCCTCTGCTGCCAAAGCCTGCCTTAGTAAGCTCAAAGCTGGTCCCACTTGCTTGGGAGCAATGTCAGAGGAACTGTATACAGTCTGAGTCTGATGCTACAAGATTGAGTTCTTTGACTTTATTTTTCTTTAGTGCTAAACCTGACATTTGTCTGACCTAAAATATAAGAGATATAGCTAGAGAGATTGAAGAAGGACTCTTCTGCCTCAAGGCAGGATCCCCACACTCACATCATCCCTAGCAGCAGCTTGTCTGGCTTCTCCACCATGGATGGAGACCCCAAAAGCTCCCTAGGTCAGTTCTAGCTCTCAGCTCTTCTTGCAGCTGGAGACCAAGACCTTGATCTACCTTTACCCCAAACCCCCTTTGCTGCAATTTAAGCCCACTCTCTTCTACTGTCTACTGTGAAGAAAGCGTTTAGCCCTTTTCCTTACCAATAACTTTTTCTATGTTTAGAGGTTCTTCTAATCTTTGTCCTCTCTACACTAAATCTTTTTTGTGCTATCTTTCCTCGCAAATTATGCCCTAGAGCTGTGATCAAACTTGCTGATTTCTTGTACAATCTCCTAATTTTCCTTTATTTATAGCCCAGGTCTGAACTTCCTACCAGTAACCTTCCAGCTCTCCCTTAGCAGGAACATTCCAAAAGAAAAAGTAGTGCTCTCTTATATGGGCCCAACCCACAGGTGATATAAATTGGCACCAGCCTGTACCTAATTAAAGGGCTATGTAAATTTAGAGAAGGTGGGGTAGTTTTCTTTGTTGCTGCTTTAGGAAAGATGTGGTAGAGAGAAAGACTGGGTCTTCCCTTTTATTTGTTTCTGTATGAGAAATTTAGGAGGCTTGGTTTGGGGGGCGGGGGGAGACAACACTATTCGGGAGATTTTCGTGTTGTTGAATTAAGGAATCCCTGAGAGGCGCTCCTGGGTGCGTAGAGGACAATTTAGTATTGTCTTCCTGCTCTGATGAGTTTCTTAAAGTAAAACAAACAGCACCGTGTTGCATCCCCCTAGAAAAGGGGCTGCTTTCCCACGCAGAGAACGGCTTCTTTACTGAAAGTCCGAGGGCTGAAGAGGGGCTGCCGCCGACCAGTCACTGCCGTGTAACGTTTAGGAGGCAGAGGGTCACTCCTGGGAAAAAAATTCATTGCAACCGGTGCTGCGCTAGAACGCTCCAAAAACCATTAAAAATAAAAAGTCAAATACCGTGTAGATTGCCTGACTGACGCTGCCCAGCCCCAAGAGCACATGGGGGGTCTCGTGGCCGGGGCTGGGGCCGGCGAGCGGGAGCGCCGCCCCGCCCGGGGCTGACCGGAGCCTCGCTGCGCGGCCGCGGCAGATCCGCGGCGGCGGGACCGGGGACGCCCTACGGACGGGCGGCGCGGGGAAGGACCGCGATGGGCGAGGATGAAATCCGAGGAAAAGTGCGTCTCTCTCCTCGATAACAAAAAGTTGACATCAACTCAGTTGAAAAGTAGGTTAATTAGTAGTGTCTGACAGAGCTCCCCAGCAGTGACTTACTTCAGGTGCTGCGCATTACTGCTACTCTGCTGAAAAAGGCTTTGTTTTCACCTAGCTTTGTAGCCTCGAGTGTCTGAATATTGATTAACTCTGGGTATTTGATTTCTTTGAAACACACTCGCGTTATTCCAATAAACTGCATCCTTTAATCCAGTTGTTTTTTTAAAAGTAATTAAAATATTAACAGCACTTTGCTACTGGAAATGTGACCCTTGGCAATGAAGTCATTTCTCCTTTTACCATCAGAGCTCGCCGATGTCCCTTAGCGAGGGGCTGTGGTCAGCAAACTCCCGCGCAGGGACTTACCCTGGACAGGGTTTTTTTCTCATAGGAAAGACTGAAATATTTACATTCCTGAGAGGGTCTTGGCGAGCTCGGCCGAGCCGCAGCCCCAGATCTGGCCATGCGAAGCCAGAAAACCTTCCCACTTCTGAGGATGTCGGGGGAATCGCCCTGGACCGGAGCAGTCGCCAGCCTCCCCTCACCCTCCGGACCCGCAGGCGGGTGTCGCGCTGGCGGGGCCCGACTCGTGTCGCTATAGACATAATGTCGGGGTGGAGGTGACAGACGCTGCGGGGCGCTCCGCGCTGCCCTTCCGCGGGCGCGCACGGCGGCCGGGCCGCGCCGGCCCCAGCCCGGGCGAGCAACGCGGCGCGAAGCGTTGTTCCTAACGCCAACCCCTGGATGCGCTCAACTTTTCAAAGGCCTCTGGTACAGTTACCTTTTTTTTTTTTTTTTGCCTTTTATTAATTGAGTGAGGACACGCAGGGGAAGGCATGCAGGGGTAATGGTAATCGTGAGATTAAGCACGGGAGAAATAAAGACTAAGTTGCTGCGCGTTCATTCCCGCTGCTCAGGCGCTGCTCCACGCAGCTACCCAGTGCTGAAGTGTCCTACGCAGCAAGTTTCTCCCTCCTCCTGTGGTTTCTCTGAAAGTCTGCTGAAAAGGCACCCCTATCCTTGTGATCCCCAGCAGCCAGAGAAACCCTGCCTCTGCCTCTCGCCTGTGTTTTAACCTGCCGTTTTCTCCCCTAAAGGGCTCTGCCAAAGTTCGCTGTTCTGTTCTCCCCTTGTAACGACACTTCGCAGGGCGCAGCTCCTCTCGGAGGAGGAAACCTCGCGGCGAGATCCCCCTGCTCCAGATGGGATTGCTCTTTCAGGGTGAGCAGGCAGCGGCCAGGGCCGGCGGAAACCCCCGCATGAGGACAACCTTTGAAGCTCCGCGGGAGGGGGCGGAAGAGGGGTCGGGACACGGGGTCCACTCGTGGCCCCGGGGAGCCGGGGGGGTGAGTGCGCCACTTTTGGCAAAGAGATCCGCAGCCCGTTCAGAGACGTGCTCCTCCTCCGGCGGTGGCCTGCGGTGCAAAAGCCAGGAGCAGGGCTCAGCTGTACCTGCCTTTTCTGCTTAGCGTAAGGCACCGCTTTGGCGGGGAGAGAAGGGCTCATGAGCTGCTCACTTCTGAAGCCCTGGGCCCCACCTTGATGCGGTTTTCTCTTCCCAGTGTTCCCTGTAAAGCCAAGCAAAATCAAACCCAGTTGTCTTGATCTGATCCAAAAGATGTACCAGACCAACTCCCATCTCAGCAGAAATGTCCTTGTTTCAATTTCCTCTTAAGCCTATTGCTTTTTCTTCTCAGGCAGGCAGCCGTGCAGCCACTGTTTTAATGTGCGGGGTGAATTGTAAGGTCATCAGGGCTTTCCTGTGCTCTAGGAAACTTTTTATTCTTTTGTTTGCAAGGGGGTGAACGAGAAAGGTCCACAGCCAATCCCTCTCCCGTTAAAACATTTGTAATTTAGACCCTGCCTGTTGACTTTACCTAGCTGTGACGGGGCGGGGTTACGGGAAAATGCCTCTCAAAAAAAAAAAAAAAAAAACACAA
>VYZW01024213.1:102532-128446 GCA_013401315.1 Balaeniceps rex
GGGGGGGCGGGAGCCTCTCTCTCTTCTCCCAATGAATCAAAATATTGTTTATTCTGTTGCTCTTTAAGCCCAGTCACTTCAGCTGCCTTTCAGTGCCTTCAGCTCTGGAAGAGGGGCAGCAGCAGCAGCAGGTTGCGTTGCCATGGGGACCCTACTGTATGGCAGCAGCGCCAGCCCCAAAGACAATGCCTTGCAAAGGGGCTTGAAAAGTGAGGTTTCTCCCTTTGCCACGCAGCCACTTCCGATGGAGCAAGCATTCTCCTTTCGGGACCCTCATCTTGTCACTAGAACAATGTCTATCTTCGCCTGCCAATTTTTTTTTTCTCTATCCTGCCTTTGATCTATAAAAAATCAAAAGAACAAAGTCAGGGGAGAATAGGGGGCTTTTTTTTGTTGTTGATGCACAGAACAGGCTTTTATAATTTGGGTCTACTTTTGTGCCTGAGGATTGCAGGGGCAGGGAAGAAGGGTAGTTTTATTCATGAGTTGGGCTCTCTCCAGCCCTGCCGACCCCGGGCACGGCGTGTGCCAAAGGCCCCCCTCCCTTTCCCCTCCTCCTCCCCAAAGCAGCCAGGAATAAGGGCGGGTGCTGCCCAGCCCGGGTGTCCCCCACTCCCCGGCCTTGGCCCTGATAGCTGTCCTGCAGGCTGGGCCCTTCCCACCTCCTGGGCCCAGGCCACCACTGGGGTGGCACTGACCCTTGTCCAGGACCAAGTTAGGATCACCCAAGCCTACTAATTAATGCTGATGTTAATAACAGAGATGCATGCAAGTAACAGCGTGCCCATCACAGTATATTTTAATGCATGATGCAAAATGATGCTGTTTTCCAAGTCATGATTTTGTGTAAACGTTAGAGGAATGAACATGACGCTAGCACTCTTTTCTTAGAAATCAGATAAATCTGGACAGTGCAGGGCCCTGAGATGCTGAAATCTTGGCTTTACGTGCCAGCAAAGAAACTGGAGTGTCCATGCAAATATGCATGCGTGCGTTTGACTTCTTTGTTTGTAAGTGGCAACAGGCATTGTCATGCATGTGTGGGACAGGCTATAAATAATCATAGATGGAAAACTGGGTCTAGTTCTGGTTCTTTCTGTGAGGATAAGTGGCTGGTTGGGTTCACATGTGACTCTATGCATGTAACCCTCCTGGAATTAACCCCAATTGCTTGAGCTCAGCTCAGTTCCTTGCCTTGCTTCGAACAGCAGGAAGTGTTGATTTCTCCAAAAGGATTGCATTACAGCTACTTCCTTTTCATTAAAATGCCAGCAAAGGAAACAACAGAAAAGACTGGTCTGTGCTGTATCGGTTACACTGGCTTTGGTGCCCTGGCTAAAACGTGTTCCCGCACGATTTGGTGATTAACTCCACCACAGACTGGTTTCCTACTTTGAAGGAGTCAATTTCTGGGCAAGACAATACAGTAGGTTGGGGAGAGAGTGGAAATTAGAGGAAGGTTTATTAAAGAACCTCAGACACCCTTGGTGAGAGCTTGTTCTGTCTCTGGCCACCTCTTCTTAGTTATTTTTGAAAAAAAATCACCAGTTTCAAAATGCCTGGTTAAAGTCAATTAATTTAGACAAGGGCATCTGACTCCCCATCTGGGGTTGCGCTGCTGGGGAACATTTGCTGTGGGCTGCAAATGGAGGCAGAGGCACCCCTTGCTGGAGGGCTGTGAGTAGGGGTTGGGAGTAGGGTGGCTTCATGGGGCTCAGGGCCTGTGCTCCTGCCTTTATGTCAGACAGAGACGAAACAGGGGTGACACTCAGCCTTGTCCCAGCATGGGAGACTCATGGGTGGGCACGAGGGAGTGTTAGGGCATTGCATGTCCCAGCAGTGTGCCCTGGCAGTTTCAGGTCTGGTTGTAGATCACAACTGGGATGTTCTGCGTGCACCATCCAGTACCTGTAGACAGCCAAGTCTCTGCTGCATCTGCCTGGCATCACCTCACCCTCACAAGTGTGTCCCAGCAATTGCCTATTGCAATCCTACTGCATAGGATTTCTGGACCCTGCTCCCATGCCAAGCTCATAAAAGCCCTCCGCTCAGTGTCCAGGAGCTGACCTTTTACCATCTGGGGTATCCCCATGCCTCAGTGTCTGTGCCCAGGGACTGCAGGGGTGAGCCTGTCATAAAAATGCTTACTGAGGCAGTGGGTTTGCATGGCACTGGGAGGACTTGGGGACCACAGCATCCACTTGCAGGCAGTATCTGGGCCTTGGAGAGAAGGGGAAGGGACGGGGAAGGGCTGTATTTCACCTATCTGAAAGATAACCACTGGGAGAAGATGTAGCAGGCCTGGGGCCCAAGATCAATCCCCCTTCCCTCCTCCTCCTCTTGTTCCCCGCCCCCCCCCCCGGGCAGCAGCGGCCCCCTCGGGCGGCCCGGTCCGCAGGGTCCCGGCGCCAGCTGGGGCGGGGAGAGCCCCTCGGTGCAACGCGACCCCGGAGGCTGCCCCGGGCTGTCACCAGCCACGCCGCTCCCGGGGCTCTGCCAACGGGAAACTCCCACCCGGTTCTCGCTCCCGTGTGAAACCACAGAGCCTGGCACTAATTTTCCTTCCAAAGCCGCCGTGTAAGAGGTGCTGTGAAGGAGACCCAGACACCTTCATCTCTCAATTTTTCTTCTTTGGACAGGAAATATGCGTGGAAGGGGGGGTCCGGATCGTAAATTTCATTGATTACTTGCAGATTGTACAGAGTATATTCAAGCTTTCATGACAGCTTCTGGAGACGTAACGACTGCACAATATTGCCCAAACAGTACAAACTCTCTTTAACTACTACAAAGAAATCAGCAGGTAATTATAGGCTTGATTGTATACATAATAGGCATCGGAAATCGGAGAATAACTGTAGGCAGCGATTCTGAAGCAGAAGAGGAACTGTCGTGGTTCAAACTCTCATACAATAGCTGCTTATTGTGCTGGGTGTCTTATTCTAATTAGAGATACCTGCGCAGCATAGCAAATATGGAAGAGAGACACACCCTTGATCTTCCTGCCAGTAAAAGTCATCCTTTAAAAAATAAAGATATAAAGGCAAAGCAAGCCATGTGGGTATTCCTGAAACAGGCGATGATGCTGAGCTGTGCCCTCTGCCTCTGGAAGAGTGCTTTACTGGGCAGAACGAGCACGTCTCTTTTGGGGGAATTTCTGACCGGAATGGGACTGCTGGCAAAAAAACTTTTCTCGACGTGCTCAGAGAATTACCTTTTCCACAGAGAAAGCTAATAAATATAAAAGAACCCCCGGCCAAAATTAACCAAAGCCAACAATCACTTCGGGAATATATCAAGCCCTTATTTCATATTGAGTTTATAATATTTAAAATTATTTTTTCTTTACTTTAGGGGAAAAAAAAGACAAGCTAGGTTTTCTATACCTAAAGGAATACAAATATATATTTCTGATACAGAGATTTTTCCTTTTTTAACAAACGGGTTTGTTTTTAAATCATTACTGACACTGACTGCGCAGAATCATCTGTCTCTCCTTTAACCGGTAATTCCTCCTTCCAACAGACTCTAACCCCCAGCAAAATCACGGAAAACACTCCTAAAAACTCTCCTGGTGTCGATGTCCATTTCACTCGAGGGCTTCCTCAGTTCCCGTTTCTTTCAGGTGAAGTTTTCCAACGAGTTCCTTCGCGACAAGCCGAGGCGGTGCCTGGCATGTGCAGCTGTGCGTGGGTGAAGCCACTCACTGCCCGTCCCCGCGGGTCTGATCCCTGTTCTCCCTGGCTGAAACGAGCCCCAGCCGTTTCCACACAACTTCGCTTTGAATCTCATCTGGCCTTAAAGTTCACTTCGGTTGCTTTGCCTCTAGGGGTACGCGCTATGTTATTCTAGGTCACTAGTGACCTATAAGCCTAAGCGAACATGTGTCCACGTCAAAAACCAGCCCCACAGAAGCAAATAATCCAAGGTATCATTTCAGCCCATAGGGAAGATTGTTTCCACCAGGTCAAGTTTGACTCTGTCAAAAAGCAGAGCGCAGGCGAGCCGAGAAGTGCCAAAGCCAGGGCTCCTGACCCTCGACAGGAGCGTGGGGCGGTGCCGGGGGAACGGCGCTCCTCGGGGCTCTGACCTCTGCAGCTAATTTGACTTTAGCACCAGCCCCGGGGGAGCGCGGAGCCGCTGCTCCGTGGCAGCCCCCGCCAGGAGCGCGGGGAGTGCAGAACAGGGCACGCACCTCACGCGTGTCCGTGTGACCAGAAATAAACTCATCGGGGAGCAGCCAGGCTCCAGATAAATTTGATTTGGATTCCTTTCATTCACGAATATCTTACTTGTGAAGTCCGATTGCTGTTTTTCTAAACATCATTACTACATCGTTGTAAACGAGATAATGTAATTGTTGGTTAAAAAATTGAAATGATTGATAGAAATAAATTCTCTGTATAACTGGCAACGAATAACAGCTGAATATTTCACTCGGTGCTTTGCAATCCCGCTCCTGTAACAACCGTTTTGTCTAAGCTACATCGCTGGCTTCTGCCTACCTATTTGGTTTTAGTGCCAAGTTAATGTTAGAGCTAAAGCAGGATGCTCGTATAAATATGGATCAACTTTTTCAAAATGCTCCTGAATAAATCATGCCGTGAAAATAAAACACAGAGGGAAAGAAGGAGGGGAGGTTGTGTTTCCCAGAACTGAAAGACAGTAAAAAATTGGTCATAAAAAAAAAATCTCCAGATGAAGACAGTAAAGGTAAATCAAAGCAGAGCAACTGTTTGCAATATCACTTGTACTTTTCCTGTTGGGCTGCGCAGTATTTTACCGAGTA
This sequence comes from Balaeniceps rex, assembly GCA_013401315.1. Lineage (NCBI taxonomy): Eukaryota > Metazoa > Chordata > Aves > Pelecaniformes > Balaenicipitidae > Balaeniceps > Balaeniceps rex. Next base: position 107,322 of record VYZW01024213.1, read on the forward strand.
GAAGTACTAGCAAGATGTGCAGGTATCCGCTTACATTATAAACTGCAGTTGGTATAAATACTCTGTTCCAGAGAACAGCTTTATCACATGCTTCCAAATAATAAAGTAGCCTTTCAAACAAAAGCCACACATCAGGTGGCATTTTATTAATGAATGATGCTCTGCCTGATAAATACGCAGGGTGGCTCTTTCCTGCTCCGTTCCTCCCGCTGCCGCACGTCCCGTCCCGTCCCGTCCCGTCCCGTCCCGCCGCCGCCTCCGAGGTGCCCCCACCGAGTGCCGCCCTGCCCGCCGCTGGCTCCAGCCCGGCTCCAGGTCTCTTCCGTGCAGGCTTTAGGGGGATGCCTGGGACTCCAGACTTCAGCAATTTAATTAATGTACAAAACGCTCCCGCCAAATGGCAACTTCCCCCCCTCCCCCAAAGTTTTGCCCTGTTTGCCCAATTTCGGCAAGAGAGGTTCGTGGGACGAAGGATAGGTCAGACTCATATCAGGGTAACCTGCCTGCCGCCATCCTTTCGCCTGTGTCACCTATGAATTTGTCAGGTGCACAGTTGCCTCTCACCCCGCACTTCTCTGCCATCTGCAGCCTCCGGACAGCGCCCGAACTCAGCCTTTTCTGTAGCTGGTCCCAAACACAATCTGTTAGTGCAGCTCGACAAGCCACGCTGAGAACGGGGCAGAAATAAGAATCTGTTGATCACCCTGGCCACAAATTCGCTTTTCTGACCTTACATCCTAGTCCGGCCGGTTGTTGGGTTTGGTCTGGTTTGAGCATTTTTAAGCCGACTCTTATTCTACGTGTTAAATGGTCGGCTCTTTAACCAGCAACTGGCAATCATCAGACATTAATTTATACGGCTTTTACAAATACCTAAGCTATTTAAAATGCTGAACTGGGTTGTGTGTGGCAGGGAACATCTATCTATTGAATAGGCAGTGTCACACGGTAGCATGCTCTCTTGTCAAGGGTGATTGTGTTTTAGGCAAACATTTGAGCAAACATAAAGGCAAAGGTCAAGTACTGTTCAGTTGCAGTGTGTGCTAATTCACCTAGCTAACCAATGGGGCAAAAGTTGCATTTTCTGCGAGCACCGCAGACCAAATCTCTGCGAAGGGCATTATTAGCTGTGAGCCGGCTGTGATCGCTTCCAGACAGCTCCCGGGTGGAAGGGCTGGAGGCTCCGAGGGTGCCCGGGGTGCAGCTCCTGCACCATCACCTCCCTTTGCTAACAAGCGCCATCCAATAAGCTGGTGCTTTATGTACCGTTCTGCTACCACACACACCCCGCTTTTTTTTTTTTTTCTTCCCCCTCCTTGTTATTTATTTATTTCCCCGCATTTTATTCCTCTCACTCCCCATTCCCCGAACAAACGAAGCTGGGCTGCCCATCGCCGGCCGGCTAAGGGCGCTGAGTGCCCGGAGCACCAGCGCAGGGCGAAGGACGATATCAGCAACTCCGGAGAAATTGGGCGAGCGGAGACCAGTGGCAGGAAAGTGCAGTTTGACTCCTCATTGAAAGTGCGTGGGGAGGAGGGGGGAGGAGGAACCGAGTTACTTTATTATCCTCATTCCTCCCCACGTCGTCGCAATAAACTAAAGCCATGTTTTGAATAGGAAAGGCTGGAATTTATCTCTGAGGATGATCTGCCTGCAGAATTTTCCAAGCAAACCTTATTATTTCTCATAGGGAAATTCTTCCTGCCATCCAAAAAAGTAGAAAAGAATCAAAGGACTGGGTGGTGGTTGTCACACTCGCAGCTTAGAAGTCTCTCCCTCTCTTTTAAGGGGGGGGGGGGGGAACAAGGGAAAAAAAAAAACGGCGACCCATTCCTTCCTTCTCGGTTCAGCCTGGAGGGATCTCACTTTGAATCAATAGTCATTTTTTTTGAACCAATGGCTGTGCTTCCATCCAGGCTGTACGTACAGTAGTTTTCATAATAAAGCCGGGTTTCACAGTTGTGGTCTTAAAGCACTCAGGTTTGGGGGTTGCACGTGCAAAATAAATAAATAAATACATACATGGCAGTGGGATTTTAAAAAACAAACAAAAAAAGCCAAATAAAAACGTTTATTCTGAACCCAGGCGAAAGCTCGTGAAATTCTTACTTGTTGCCCTGTACTATAGAGGCAGTCGCCTCCCAGTCCCGCACCGTGGGGTCTGGCTGCTGCCTGCCTCTGGTGCTGGGAGAAGCGGGATGATTTTTTTTTTTTTTGACAAAATTCCAGGAAGAACATCAACAACGTTAGAGACGTGATTCTAAGCACAAAACTGGTTTATGGCTAAAATGACATTAAAATCACGAGGGCATATTTTCTTTGCAGCGCAGACTTTAAACACAAGCATACACGCATGAGAAAACGCGTTTTAAAAAAATAAATAAATAAACTTACCCCTGCCTGCCAAGCCATCACAATTTGTGGGACTCTTCTTTAGTGCTGCAGACAAGTTGGTCCTTCAAGCCCTGCATTAAACACGGTCGATACAGTGAAACACGAATAAAATTTAAAAAAAAAAATATGTTTTGTCATATATTTCTAAATAGTCTAATCTCCTTCAAATGTCTCGGATTTCTTTACAACCCACTGGCTACGGTCCTATAAACACCACCTGGGCAGTTTCACAAGCTTTAAAGTTTTGTGTGAGTGTGTGTGTGTGTGTGCGTGTGTGTGTGTGCGCGCGCGTGTGTGTGTGCGTGTGTGCAGTAAGTTGTTTAAAAGGCATCGTTACCATTCAGAGGTATAAAAGTATTGCCCTGATCTTTGGCGTGATGGGGTTTGTTTTTTGGATTTGGGAGGGTTTTTTTTACATGCACCTCTCATTTTACTTAACTTTTTAAAGATGGGAAAAGCTGGAAGCTTTAGTTTTCGAGAGACTTTTCACGTTATTCATCTGTTTGGTCGCCTTAGCTGCACAAAAGCGTATCAGCTGCGTTATGAAAAATGGCCTAAGCCCAGAGAATGTCACAGTGGTCGACTTATTATTTTAGCCCTTCTTAAAAAAAAAAAAAAAAAAGAAAAAAAAGAAAACTCGGGGAAAGTTTGCTTTTGATGAATTCAATAAAAGCGGCACTGCAACGGAAGAGATTTTAAGCTAAAATCATACAGCATGGGGGCAAAAGCTTAAACCAGCCAGATGGCCAAAGGTAGCCAGAGTCTGCCCGCTACAAACCCATCCACTGAAGCTACAGTTCTCCAGGCTTTCAGCTTTTTTCTTGTTTATCGTGCTCTGCCCCCCCCCCCCCAAAAATATCAACAAACAAATAAACAAAAGTGAACTTTTACAATTCATGTGTCACGAACCGTTTTTCTTTCCGCCTCTGGAACAGGGACAAGGCAGGATTTTTTTTGTTTTCGTTTTAAAAAAGACACGGCGTCTCAAAGCCACTGGGCAAGGTGTTACTTTTTAATTTACCAGCACCTCATCCCTCGTCCCCAGGGAGGGCTTCCCGGCCGTAACCAGAAAGGACAAGTCGAAAGGACTGCAGGGATTGCAAGTGAAGGCTGTGCTGTGAATCAGCTCCTGTCCTTCTCCTAAGTAATAAATAGATCTAAATAATAACAGCGATTAACAATAATAACAATAATAAATACCCCAGACTAGGGACTCTGTGGGGCAGGGCGTTGAATTCGGTGTAGGTTTTGTTTGTTGTTAGGAAACATCCATAAACAGCGTCAAACCCACTCTAAACTCTATAGTAAACTCTATTCTGTTCTGGTATAAAAACCTTTGCAATACTTGTGATTTCAGTGGCACTCGGAGGCTGCCATTGGCTTCCAGAAAGTTGTCCTGACTGTAAGCGAGGGCAGAGATCTGGCGCCTTAGCCTGGATCTGAGTCTGCGTCCACCTGCTTTGATAACAGGACGGAGCTTTTGATGCCGCTGGTCCGGGGGAGACGTCAGTGCTAGCTGGGCAGACGGGAGAGTAATTCGTTAGAGCAGTACGGGCTGAAAGCGCCCTGCCCGCCCTGCCCGGGCTCCCCTCGCCTCTTGCCCCTTACTCCATAGTTATTCCCATCCTGCAAAACAAGTGTCCGCGCCGCCCCGCGGGAGGGGGACTGCAGCCAGCCCGCAAGTGCCTAACGCCGAGACAAATGTCCCCCCGCTTCACCTCTGCCCCCCGCACCGCGGGACCGAGACCCGCCGGGCCAGATCCAGCCCTCCCTGACCCGGGCCAGGCCGGGCTGCGCAGGTCGCGCACGGAGGGGCTGGGGCGGGCGCACCGCGGCTCCGGCGCGTCCAGAGCCGCCCCGGTGCCCGAAGCCACCTGTGCCCCGGCAGCTGGGGAGCCCTCCCGCCGCCGGCAGCCCCGCCGTCGGGGAGCGCGGCCCCCGCGCCTCCGCCTCAGGTAGCGCGGCGGCCAGTGCGCGGGTCCCCGCAGGGGGGCTGCGCGTCCCTCCGTGGGGTGGGAGCCGCCGTGCACACGCGTGGGGGCGGCAGGTGCTGCCCGCGCCCCGGGGGGCGGGGTGGAATGTCCTGCCCGTGGTCCAGTGGGCGGGTGGGGGATGCTGCGGACAGCCCCTGGGAGCCGAGGAGAGAAGGGGATCCCCGTGAGCCGGCTGTTTCCCGAAGGTGGTGGGGATTTAAAATCTAATGTTGGGCTCAATCTGTAAACGATTAAACGAAATGGAAGGAAAATAACGCGCAACCCTGCTGAAAGCGAGATATAGAGCAGAGGAAGGACAGTGTGTTTGCGTGCCTATACGAGCGTGCGTGTCGCGCACCGGGCACAGTCACCTTTCAAAGAACAAACTTACTGTGCATTTTCCTAACGCCTAATGACCTCCGTGCCCGGGGCTTGTTCCCCGACAGGCGCTGCCGGGATGACCGCGTCACGAGCCACGCCAGCGGTCAGGAGCTGAAACCGGTTTTCAGCCGTTTCCCCCGCTGGTGCAGCAACTTGCGAGAAGCGCTGAAATAAGAGCGAAAAGGAGCTGGCGGGGAAAACTACAGGAAAACAGCTGCGAAGCACTCCCCACTCGTGTATAAACGGGGCTGAGCAGCGCCGGCCACCGGGGTGGGAGCGGACGCGCGTGTCCCGCTTGGCACCTCCTGCCCTGCTGCAGCCCCCGCTGCAGCCCAGCGGCACGGGGCTAACCCGTGTTCCTGCCTGCACCCGGGGCTGCCTTTAACGGGCCACCTCGACGTGGGCAGGAGAGACGTCTGGTGGAATCCTGGTTACCTTCTGGACTCCTTTTCCCCCAAAAGCTTGGGAAATCCGTTAAATCAAAGACCTCGCGAGGTTGGAAATTGCCCTTTGCGTCTCCAAAGAACACAGGCTGGGAAAACTTGAAGAGACTTCATCCCGATGGGAATCACAGCGCACCATCGAGGGGCGTTTAGGAAATTTGTAGGAGGCAGTTAAACCTGAGAAACAAAGAGGTTTTGGGGTTGTTTTGGGTATATTTTGTTCCCCAGAAAATAATATCGATTCTGGGAGGTTTTGCAGAAAAGGGGGTAAATCAGGCGTTAAAGGAGTGTTTCCCAGCCTCATGCTCCCAGAAGCGTACCTGTTCCTGCTTACACAAATAACCTGGACAACAGTCTGGCAGGGCAGAGCCCCGCTGCCCCCGCCGGGGCTGCCCCCCGCCCGGCGCTGCTGCCTGCGTGGGGCAGGTCCCCTCGCCTCTCCCATCCTGTTCATCCCCGGCTCTGTAGCCTGTGCAGGGTGCTTGGAGATCCCCCGGGGAGACGGGGTGCTGTGAGCACTACCAGCGTTAGCTTCACCCTGGGTGGGGACGGGACACACACACCCGGGGGGCACCGCACCGCAGTTTGGAGCGGCGAGCGGGGCAGGCTGGCGCTGGGCGGGGGGCTGAGCGCTGCCGGCCGGGCTGGGCGTCCCCACCCCGGCCACCGACTGGGCGCTGCGGACACTTCATTCGTTGTGCCCCGAGCCCGCCGGGGTCCGAGCGCGCCGGGACGGGTCTGCCCCGCTCGGGGCACGGCGGGCCCGGAGATAGCCCGGGGTCGCGCCCCGAGACGCAGCCTCGCCGCTCCCCTGTGCGAAATACCGGCATATGGTCACGTTCACGAGTGTGCAAGCTATTAGACGGGCTGGTGTGTCCTCCCAGCTCCAGGCTGCCCGTGAAACGCTGGTGTTTTATCCCTTCCCCCACTCCCGGTATGTCACCCTTCCTCAGCCTTGCAGGGAAGCTGGCTCTGAGCCCGCTTGCTCTGAACTTCACATCCTCTGAGGACCGATCCCGGAGCTCCCATCCAGCCCAAACTTCCCTGGAGTCCAGAGGAGTGAGCGGGTTTGGCTCTCAGAGTGTTTTCGAAAGTCAGGACACAGCGAGGGAACGAAGTATTGCGGAGATCTTTCCCTCCGGCTGGCCAAAGTGCCTGCTAAGGACGGGCTTGGGGGCAGGAGGCATCCTCGGAAGTCCTCGCAGTTCTCGGAAGGTTGTGCCTTGTTTCAGTGTTTACTCCCCGTACTGCAAATGTCACCAGAATGCAACTTCAGTGCTTTGCGGTTAATATTTTTTGCCCGAGGTCTATCACCAGCATTAATTGTCCCAATAAATTGAGATATAGTGTGCATAATGCAATGTAACAATATGGTTATATTCCACGTGTATGACTTAATTAAGCTATTTGCAGCCTGATGCTGCAAGTCAACGGGTGTGCAAGTGGATTAACAATGTACTGTTCTCGTATCCTCAGGATGGTGCATAATTACTTTACTGGCGGTACATATCAATTTTTGATGATTGCAGAACACATGCTCACTTTACCAACAAGCGCTTTAATAACTCTCCATTGTGTTTTAAAAAAGCGTTGTTTGGAAATATTTGGAAGCCTCTGCAAACAATGTTCGAGGTTCGTAGCGCGAGGTTTAGACCTGATCTATATTTGATGAAGTGCAAAGGCTATGAGGCAGCGCCCGTTCCCGTCTGCCCGCTCCCCGCTCCCGGGGCCGGCGGAGGGGAGCGGAGCCGGGCGGGCCGGGTGCGCCGGGCGTCGAGGCACGCCGGCGGGCCTCCGTGTCGTCCCCGGGGAGGGAGGCGTGCGGGGGCGGGGGGGCACCGTGCCCCAACACATGCTCCTGACATTTGCGAGCGCAGTAATGCAATTAGGAAACTCAATTACAGGGCGGCGGCGAGGCTGGGGGAGCCCCGGGTCTTTGTTCCCAGGAAGATGGCGCCAGGGTCTGGCCGGCGGGATTTAGCGTGCGCCTCTCCAGGCAAAGGTGGAGGGGGACGAGTGCCGACCTTTCTGGGGGCAACTTAATTTCTGCAGCCTAATCGTATTGGGGAGGCGGGTACCATCCATCAGAGCGAGTTCCCCACACGGCGCCGAGCGGGGACAGGCTGCCTGCCCGGCCGGGCATCGCCGCGCCCGGCCCAGCGCCCTGCGGCACCAAACCCGCTCGGTCAAAAACAGAAGAGAGAAAACAGCGTAACAAAAGCTGCCGCTTGGCCCTGGCACGCTCAGGCATGGCTCAGGAGTCCGACTCGGAGGGCCTCGAGAGTCCGGGGGCCGCCGGGGCGGGTGGGTGCGCCTGGTTGCCCGGGCTGGGGCCGCGGCGTAATCAAACGCACAGGGGCTTCTTGGATGGGGGAGCATTGAGCAACTCCCGGCCGCAGGGGGTGGCTGGGGAGCGGGCTGCCAGCCCGGCCGGGGCGGCGAGCAGCCTGCGGGCGCCGGGNCGCTCCGCGCCGCTCCGCGCCCAGGCGTGGCGGCTCTGCTGCTTCGGAGCCTTCCTGGAAGAAGTCGATTTGTTCTTGTACCTGAAGCAGGTGATGTTTATGCAGAGACATCTGAATGACAGCAGGAGTGAAGGACAAATCTAATAAAGCCTAATAAACCGTGAGAATCTAAATGTCATTAAACTTACAAAGATGAGACTCCAAATCACCAAAAAGGTAAATGTCTTCATTAGTCTGATCTCTGAAGACTGTCGAACATTTCATTAATTTATAATTTATGATTGTTTGACAAATATTGAAAAGTATGTAAATATGAGGGGGATAATGTCTTTTCTGCGGGAGATAAGGAAATGACCCAAACTGTACGTGCCTGCTAGATTACACACGAGGTTCCATCTATCTGTTATCAAACTGTGCTTTCCCTTTATACAACATATTGTGCAACTGACAAGTGAAATAGTGCAGATAAACCAATGGTTTAAAACGTAATAAAGACAACAGCCATTTGCATTTTTTACATTTTATTACAAAGGTAATTTACTATGACACATTTCTGAATGTAATTTATGAAAACATTTTAAAGCAATTATATAATGTATACAGCACTCGGAGACACAGAAAGTCAGATAAATAATAATCTTATGGATCTTCAGAGACTTTCTATAACACTGAAAATACAGACTTTCGCAGGAAGAGCAGTAAAATATAAAATCATAGAAATAAAATGCAGAATGATGTAATAAAGAGGAAATGGGTATACTTCGAACTGGAATTGCAACATTAGATATTCAAGGAAACGATCTCATCTATTCCAAAGAACTAGACCGTCTCAGAACATTTTTTTCCCTTCCTCTGCGTTGTAAAATAGGCTTCTTAAAGAAAAGAGGATTTCTGAGGAAAACGTCTTGCACCCCAGCCCTCTTTTATGGACCAAGAAGTGGACCTTCCAGTAGGGATCACCGGGGGGGGGTCAAGGACCAGCGTCAGCCTCCCTTCGCTCTCCTGTGACAAAGGGGAATTACGAGTTTATTATCACTCTTCGTCTCGGGGAGAGAGGGGGCAGGAGGCGCTGCTTTGCGCGCACGCCTGCAGAAGCCGCTGCGCGCGGCCGGGGCCCGGGGGTGCGGGCAGGCCCGGGCAGCTACCGGCCGGCCTGCCTGCCCTCTCCGCACCCCACCGCCGGGACCCGGTGACGGTCTCCACAGTCTCCCCGCTTCTCGGCACAGCGCACACTTGCTCATGCCCCAGTGAAGTCCACGGCGAGGTTGCCACTGTTCTGGTGGGCGAGGGGAACGGGGCGGCCCCCGGCGTGGGGTCCTGCGCCCTCTCCGCCCGTGCCCTCCGCTCGCCGTTCCGCGGCTCTCCGCGGCTCTCCGCGGCTGGCGCAGGAGCGCTTCGCTGCTTACCGTGGAGAGCAGGGAGACGCCCAGAAACCGATAGCGGACAGCATCGCTTGATAAATGTCTCCAGGTGCCTCCAGCAAGGTATTTGCACCCAGAGGGTCAGCAAACCCATCGCGTGCAACATGCCTGGCTCCCCGCCCCCCTCCAAAAAGCCACCCACTAGACAATAAGCTATGAAGCAGAGTTTTGTAAAAGCCCCACGTTCCCCAGAACGGGCTCTGTGTCTTTGTCTTTACATAAAACAGTGCCCTTTGGCCAAATGTGCTTGTAACGAGCTTGTAAAACAAACCAGAAATCTCAGCTCTTCCTCGAGTCTACAAGCAAGTCGCTTTATTCCCAAATCTTGCAAATATGTTAGGAGTGTTAGAAGTGGGACTAAAAAGCCCCCTAGCAGAGCTGGTTACCTGCTGTGAGCCTCACTACCACAGACCCTTTCACCAGACATATTAAATCTCTTACCCTAAGAAAACAGGCACTTGTCACAATTGAAACCCGACGTATCGGGGCAGCGGGATGTAACAGTTTAGGGAACTTTATATTTTCCCCGGAGGCCCTTCCGAGTGGAGGTCCCTAACACGCCTCCCCCGAGAGGCCTGAAGGGTCTGCCCTGGCTTCAACGCCTCTGAGGGCCGCGTCCAGAGAGGTGTCCCCTGCCCGCTGCCAGCACCTTGCCTCCGGCCTGGCGCTCGGTTATTTATGGGGCGAAAGAAATTTCGACGAGATGGCAGGTGATTCCTCCCTCCAGAACCCGGTTTTTACGTCTGCCTCCCCCCCCCCGTCAGTGGTCCCGGCTGTCTGTCCCGACGGAAGGTCCAAGGTGCCAGCCCCAAGCCCGGCGCTAGGAATTGCCACCCCGGCCCTCCAGCAGCCGGGGACGGGTGCCGCCAGCGATCCCCCCCGCCCCCGCCCTTCGACACCACGCTGTCATTCTTTGCCAGCTCTGAAGTATGTGTTTTATTATAGATTATTTAATTTGATGAGCAGCATTCCCACCGCCCTGAGCACAATCTAAGTGGAAAAAGGTTTACTTGGCATTGCGAAGCAATTTCAATAATAATAATTAAAAAAAAAAAGAAGCCAACGACAAGCACGCAAGCAAAAAAAGCTCTCCAAATACCGCCAGAGGGGCTGAGCCGGCTTCCACCGACCTAAATTGCAAGGTTTTCCACCCAAACGAGCCCTCATCTCTTTCATCTGACGGAGACAAGAAACAAGAGGTGTCCTGTCCTACCATCCCACGTCTGCTGCCAGGGCAGGTCCTCCCCGTCCAGTCCTTACACGGCTGTTTGTGAGCATCTTGGCTACCAACTGGCCGTTGTCGAAAACTGGCAAAATGTCCCCTGTAATTTAAGTTCAATATATGTCAGGCGACGGAAAGACACTGGCAACTCATTTCTAGGGCGTAAATGATTTCTTACAACACTCGCGGGTCTGTAACTTGCAACGAAAGGAGGAAAAAAGGCAGAGGCGGCCGGAGGCTGGGCTGGGAGAAGCCCACCGATCCCTTAGTCATAAAAGTGTACAATGGAAGGGCTTTATTGTCTCTCTCTAAGCAGCTCATAAGTGACCCCGTTTATTTCTGAATAGCCATGTTTTGATGACTTATAGTATATGCAAAAACAAACTTTCCCGCGGTGTTTTTTTCCTCCGTCATGCTTTTCTTTTCAAACAGCCAGATGATTTTAAAAAGAAAAACACCCAGAAATGATAAATCGCGTCGCATAGCTAATGGCTGGAGGGCGCGTTTACCAATTCATAATCATTTATTCTTGGTGATGTATGACCCTTACTCTTAAATCTCAAAAGCTTCTATTTGAAGGTGTAAATAGCTTTTTCTCCCCTTGCAGTAAACCTTACTGCATTAGCAGTGATTGATCTCCTGTACAATTCGTCCCAGAGTGCTATTTTAGAGGGGGAACACTGGCTTTTGGAGATTAACTGGGGAGTCTGTTACATATTAATGAACCTAGGAGATATACTAACGTTTTGGTAATTTAGTTATTTGTGTCTATAGCTTTCGCCGTTATTTTCTCTTAGACCCCCGCGGTTGTTATACATCGAATTAAAAAGTGGTCCTTCAGCATCAGTTTTTCAGTGGCAACTAAACGCCATTTAATGTGAAAAACAAATGTTGACTTGTCTCTTGAAGGAAGTGTGTTTCTTGGCAAGACATCAAAGTGTTTTAAACTGTATTAGAAGGGTTTGTTAGTTTTCTTACCCGGAGCCTACGGTAATGTAAGGAAAGAGCCTCTCGGCGGAGGCAGCCCGTCGGAGGGGGAGCGGGAGCTGAGCAGCGCTGCGCATAGGTGCACGCTCGAGAGGCGGTTTTAGCTGCAGCAGGAATGGACGGGCACCACTTCGCTGGGATTACAGCCTTGATTAACGTGCTAATGAATAGGAATGTTAAAGAGTCGTCCGGAAACCCGTCTGTGAGAAGGAGGAGTGAGAAACTCCTAGGTTGGGCTTAGCCTGCAGAGAGACCAACTTAACTCAAATGCCATTAACCTACTGCTCCTTAGCAGACACTCGGGCAAAACACCTCGGCGGTGCCTGAGACGGGGCCGAGGCGGAGGCAGGAGGTGGGATCCCCGCTGGGCTCTCGCCTCTGCCCCCGCAGCTGGCGCGGGGCCGCGGAGCGGGCAGGGCAAGCCCGAAGCAGCCGGGCCGGGCACCGCGCATTCGGCGGCGGGGCAGCCTCTGTCCCGCTCCTCGGCGGCAAAATAGGGTCGGGGGGTGGGGGAAGGGAAAGGATCCCGGCGGTTTTTTTCAGCGGTTCCGCTCCCCGTTAACTTTGACATCTTGCGCGGATTTATAAAGTCGAGTTCATTATCCTCGAAGCTCGTTAAAGTAGGCAGCTCAGCTAAGAATTAATGCGTGCAAGCCCCCTCGCTACAGCTGGCTTCTCCCTGAGCTGTCTGGTGGGCTCAGAAAGCAGGCGGAGGCTACTGTCACTCCAGCGAACAAGGAGAGATACCGGTCCCTCCTGTCCTCCTCCACGCCATTTATCGCCTGTACCTAAAATGTTGAAGCGCAGCTGGCCACCAGCCTGGAGAGAGCAGCGAGCGGATCCCCAGGTCAAATGGATCTGCCCTTATTTTTGAAGGGCACGAACATATTTCTCCCCCCGCGTCCCGTCCCAAAGTTAAACGTTTGTTTAGGACAAACTCGAGAAGCAACAATCTTTGCGAGAACCTTGTTTTCCCCTTCTTCTCCTTGTGAATAACAGAGTGATCATAGGCTACTCGGCCAGTTGGCGAGGAGAGAACTTTTGTTTTCTGGGGCGATTTATGTTCTTTATAAATATGTGGTTTGGAAAATAAAAAGAGACTTGAAAACGTTGTTACAATGAAAAAGGACAAATTAGAAGACATTTTCTGTGATCAAAGGAGGAAGAGAAAGCGAGTAGGGGTATTCAAAAAGCTTGACTTATTCACACAACTCCTTTGGAGCCCAGGGGCAACAAGCGTGTCTTACATTGAAAAGGCGGCTCTATTCAGAGTGCAGGTGCGAAGTGGTGTGGCACATTCTGCCACATTATGTAAAGGTTGTTGGAGATTAGTGTTCAGACTTAATAACTAAAGCGCTTGATTTACATTGGAAAAAAGCCCCCTCATCCGTGAAAGCAAAATAATTTAACGCGTGATCATTTCGAGTGCTGCTGATATCCTAATACTTGCATTGTTCTCGGCCAAGTACTAGAGGAGCGCGGATTGATGCTTTTGGGAACCTATCATTTACAGCCACTGAACTCTGCTCAGAACTGGAGGTCTGGAGGGGAGATAAAAGAGGGGCACAAGAGAAAAGTTTCACATTAGGAAGAAAAAAAAAAAGAAAAAGAAAGAAAAAAGAAAACAATATAAATGTGACAGTTCCCCTCCTCCCCGCAGACGTCTCCGCGCCTCCTGCCCGGTGCCAGGGCGAAGCAGCGCCCAGGTCTGCGGAGCCGAAAATTGGGCTCAGGTCTCAGGCACTTTCTCCACTCCGCCTTCCCCCGTCGGAGCAGAATTACTTACCTTACTAATTATTCATATTTATGTAAATGTCATTAGTTAATGTAACTTTCTATAAAAAGATAATCAGGCGAGAACGGAGCATAGGTATTACCTTAAGTGCATTGGCTCTGGGTGTTTCATTCATATGTTAATACACGTGATGCGGTAGTGCCAGGCGTGGGGAGGGGGGAGAGGAGGGGAGAGGAGGCAGGCAAGGGAAAGAAATTAAATAATAACAACAAAGCCCCACAAAGGCTTTAAGTTTGCATCGCGGGATGGAGGAGCACGATGCCTTCTGATGCACTGAACAAAGGGGGACCCGGCGCCGTCCCAGCCGCTCCGGCTGCCCGGGCATTCCGGCAACTTTGGGTGGCTTTTTTGTTTGTTTGTGTCCCCTCCTCTCCTGGAGGAGAATTTTATGCTTCAAACCGTTTCGATCTACCCCAGTCCTCGTGCCGGGCTGAGACCCTCCATTCCAGAACGACCCGAATGAAAGTATCTTTGTACGGGACACGCACCAATTAAAATTGCAATACCTTTTTGCATCCCTCTTTAGTGTAAGCATTTTAGGGCCATTTCCATAAATTCTCCGCGAGAATAAAGGCTATAATGGGAACAAGGTGAGAAAGCTGTTAACCATTGTTTCAGCAAGAAAAGGTCGTAAGTCAGGCAATTGGTGTCTGACCTGTCAGGATAAGGTATAAAGGCTTTATTCATGCAGTCGCTCACGATTTTCTCAGCTCTCACAAAAGTGTTTTTATGATTCTGTTTTCTTACCTCGTTCCTTAATTAAAAAGCTGAATGATTAGAATAGCACCTGCATAATGTCTGGACGACGCCTGCATACTAATTCGCGAGTCTTTACATCTAGTAATTATAACATAAAATCAGAGATTGAATAAAACAGAAGGATTTTGCCCCTAAAGCCCTGCTAATCCCCTTTTAAAAGAGTCTGCTGAAATAATTCAGAACAGTTTCCGGAAGTTGGATTACCGACTCTTTTTTGACTATTTACAATGAAATGATATTTCACACTTAAAGGAGTCTCTGTATTTCTACAACAGGTTTTTAAAGGTGGCCTGTTTTCTAGACAATAACAATCCACTGACTCCTTCTTTCTTTTCCTACCCATTTTTTACCGCCCTTCCTCCCAGCAAGATCTTCATCTTTATCAAGTATATGCGAGGATTAATCTGTCCTCAGGTAGGGAGAACAAAACCTCCCCCCTTGAAACCTCCCTTTGACGCCCCACTGCGGGACTCCCAGCCTGGCCACCCCCGGCCCCGGGGGGACGAGGGGAGAGGGATGCGTGAGGGCAGCCCAGTTTTGCCCAAGTTCAGATGCGCCCCGTTTCCCAGCCGCTCGCAGGAGCAGGCGGTGGAGCAAGGAGCTCCCATTGCTTCACTATTGCCCCCCTCGCCCGCCCCAAGGCAGGGGATAATTTAAGCCAGCAGTGACTAGTCAAAAGTTGGAGAATAAATTTTTTGTGTGTGTGTCTTCCGAAAACAGCTGGGGGGGGGGGGGAGAGGGGGGGGGATCCGCGCTTTTGTCTGGCTTTCAGGGCAGGCTGGAGCAGGTATCCTCAGAGGCAGCAGAGAGGCAGGGCGAGGGCAGGAGGGAGCTGCCAGCCGCGGGCAGCGCAGTACCGGGGTGTCCCCCGGCCCGGACGGGCGGCGCAGCCCCTCACGTCTCACCCCGGCTCCCGCTCGCCGGGTGCTCAGCCCGGCACCCGGGGGTGGCTTCCCCAGCCCGCGCACAGTGACCCGGAGACGGGCTTTGCAGCAGTAATGAGCCTATCCTCTGGGTAACATTGACTTGGGGGAACAGAAAAAAATAAAAATCAGCCGATTTGTTAGGGCGTCCTTTAGGAAAAAGGTTTCCTCGTAGCCCGGCGTGCTCCAGCCCGGCCATGGGGTTGACTGCCACGGCTGAAGAAGAAGAAAATGAAGCCGATGCGCGGATTTCCAAGCGCGGGAGCTGGTGCCCGAAGCCGCGGAGTCTCGCCGCCTAATCCTACCCTCGGAGCAGGGTAGCTCCAAATGCAGAAGAAGTTGAGAACAAATTCAGCTTCACGGGAAAGCTGCAGAGGTTTCTCTGAGCTGTTGCCATCATTAGGTGCACCTTAATCTGTTGTGCCTTTTTTTTTTTTTTTTTTTCTGTTAAAGAGTTGGTTTTGCCGTGACTTTTGTCATCCCCCCTCCTTCTCCTCCCCTCGTGTAATCCTGCAAGAACTCTAAATCATCAACGAGAAAATGGAAGCAATATGTCATTCAGCATTAAAAGTCTGGGGGGTTTAACTAAAAGCTTTAATTGCTATTCTGGCCCCATTATAACCATGGGAACGACGTGCTCTGTTGGGATCTCAGAAATGTTACATATCCCTTAAGCAGGCGCTCCCCTTGTTTGTTTACTCTAGGTTACTTTCATTTGTATCCCAGGAATATTCTTTCCCCAGACGACACACGAGAAGACAAAGGGTGTAAATAAACTAACATATGGCCCAGAGGTTTTAGAGAAGCTGGAGCCGCTTAGCAAGTCATGTGGGTGATACTGGGAATCCGACTTCTCTCCTTCCCCCACTCCCGCATAACCTCCGCTTCCCTGCGCTCTCCTTCTACCTTCTCACGATAAGTCACGCTCGTGTCGCGACCGGCTTTGGGGGACCAGCTGTTTTTTCCTTCGGACTGGAAAAATACAGGCAGCGAAGGGATGGGGAAGGATGGGCTCACGTCTGTGTGTCTGTGCTTCTACGTGCAGCTGGAAAAACCCCTTTGACATAACAAATGTGCGTGGGGATGTGTGTACACACGCACACCAGCCCTGGACGCGGTCGCTGCCGGGTCGGGGGGGTCCGGCCCGGGAAGCTGCGGCGGTGCGGAGCGCTGCGGGCCGGGCCGGGCCGGGTCGGCCCCTCGGAGCGGGCGCGCTGGCGGGGGCGCAGGGGAGGGCTAAGCAATCCGACGGACACGGAGACACTTGACAGCAACCTTTTTCTTCCCCCCCCCCCCATGTAATCCAATTCAAGGTTTCTGTGCCAAAGAGCCTAAGTGGTGTCTGAGCCCCCGCTCAGGCTGGGGAGCTGCAGTGTGTTTAACCGCACGCTGCACCTCCTTCCCCTCCGCTTCTCCCGATAAGGCGGCGGAAACGGGTCTCGGTTACTGATTCATATTTCTAATCTTCCTTTCCTGAACATACAATGTTCTTTTGTTAAATGAATGGTCTTTAATTAATGCACTTGCACAATGCAGGGCCTTGCATGGGGATCGATGATAGGAAGCAACAGGGGATGGTTCCCTCCAAAATGGTTTGTCAGCATTGAGAAAGAAAAGGCAATGTCTATAAAAGGACCACTAATAATGCCCACACGTCTCTCACCATGCTGTCTGAGGGGACATTCCTTCCCTTGTTGACAGTCAAGTGTAATAAGTACGTGTCTTCGCTCAATCATTATAGACCATAGAATTGTATTCTTTAATGAGCATGTACTGTTAGCCCTCCTTTCCTTTATGGGCCATTTTTTTGTATTCTACAGACCAGCAAAAATGTTTTCCTTCAGTTCTTTTTCTTGAATTCTTTTCTTTCTTTAATTATTTTATTTCTCTCTCTCTTTCTGTAGTCAAATGTGTTCTTTATGGACAATATTCCTACCAGCCAAAGCCAACTTTTTGTCATCTTTTTGTGTTAGGCAACTTCTTTCAAGTTTTCCTTTTTTAAAAGGAGTCAAGGCAGCGCGCATGCGCATGACGCCCGCCGGGGTTAGGACCGCTATGTGCCCACGGCTGCTCCATCCCTCTAAATTGCAAAGCTGAGGTTTAAAAAGTCATGCGACTAAAACTCTGAGCATGTTGGGGAGCTGCGAAACCCTACAACATCTTAAAATCTGTTAGGGGAATATTGAAGGCGCGGAAGGCTTACCTTCAGATTACTTCAGCAGACGAATGAATTTCCTCCCTTAAAAACAAAAAAAATGCTCTAAATCCTCCTAGGAACCTTATAAAAAGTGTCACTGTGACAGGGACACATTTTTTGGGAAAATTCTTCAAAAAAACCCAGTTTCATCCCTCACCCGCCCTGCCAAAACAATAACCCCTCGGGGGCGGAGGGGAGCAGCAGCCCTTCGGGGGCGTCTCCGGCTGGAAACTCTCGCCAATATCCAGAGTATTAGGGACCCCAGAACCGCAAACTGCGTGTGCAGGAGTCAGGGTGCCACTGCAGAGGTAACCGGAGGGGACAACAAAGGGACAGGGCTCCACTTGGGTGACACCGGGCTCTGTTTTCGCACTCTGCACCTCGGTCACTATTTAAAGAACTAATTCATCTGAAGTCTCCGATCTGAAAAATGTCATCTCAGAAATGAAGCCAAAGAAGTGTTTTGTTTTGTTCTTTTAATGCAAATGCCAACCTAAAACGATTAACATTAAAAGAGGTTAAAGACCAACAAAACCACGCATTAGTACTTGATTGTACACCACATTAATAGTACACCGGTTTGAGGATTTTTTTTTCAACTGATATAAAAACCAACAGAAAGACAAGGTTGACTGCACAATGTTTTAGGAATGGCTCGGTATCATGAGTCCAAACACATATTTTAAAAGTGCACGTTTGTAAAAATAACCGTAGAATTGAAACGTTTATAAATATTTATTGTAAAAAAATCCAAATATTAAAAATAAATAGTATGTTCAAACACACAACAGAACGTTCCTTCATTACCAAACATGTGCTGAAGGAAAATATGGAATATAAGAAGTCTGGTAAGAGATACAGCATATCAACATTGCAAATATTTTTTTGCGAGCTACATTTTTCAGAGGCGTTTCTTCTCTGTACAGTTCACAAGGGATGTGGTAGGTTTTCCCATAAATATTACAAGATCCAGGATTAATAATAACAATAATAATAATAATACCCACTCCACTGCAGTTTGACTCGGTCTTTACTCAGGAAAAGTCCCATTAAATTAATGGGGTTGCTAAGAATGGCAGGATTGGGCTCAGATCATTCTGTAGCAACTAAACCAGAAGTACACTGATGAGTTACAACTTCAAGGAATTCGTGTTACGAACAGAGCATTTCATGATCTCCAATGAGAAACTACTAAATAAACCTTGATGAGGGAATCATTTCAGTATACACCGTGATGTTTATAAAATGAAGATACAAAAGGGATGCAGTTTGACTATCTTTACACTTACGGACAATAAAACATGGGAGCATATGGAAGCCATCGCTTTGAATGCGTTAACAACTTCGATACATTGCAGTATATACATGCTTAATAGGTATTCGGACTGTTAAAATGATCAAAGCCTTTACTCTTATGTCTACGCTCTTGCTTTCACTCCACTGGAAAGAAAACGTTTGTTGGTCACATACTGGTGTTAATGAAACCCAACATTTCTGCCTTCTCCCAAGAATCGCATTCTGTGCAGCATATGTGTAGGAATAATTTATTAGACGGGAAAGTTCAGAGGATAAAATGCAAAAAAATGGACATCATTTCAACTTTCGAACAGTAAGGTCATACAGACATCTATGGAGATCTGTACACAGACAGAGTTTCACACAGACACAGCCACATATATCCAGATGTATGTCTATACACGGGATTCGATAGTTTGGTATTTTCTGCACCCTCTGGGCCCCTAAAGTTATCTTTAAAAGTTTGATTTTATCTCTTTAGAAACGGTTTAAAGCTAACGGGCAGGGTGAGTTTGACAGAGAGGAGAACAAATCGCTGACAAAGAACCTTTTACGTTTCATCAGCGTTGTTAGGACGACGAGCAGGAATTTCTCAGATAATAACTCCCACTTCAAAGATTTCTCAGCTCAATAGAAATTGGACCATCCTTTTTATTCAACCACAAGGGCTGGCACTAAAGACGACTCAACTGTTTGAATTTTTTTTCATCGTGTTTATTTTTCCCCTATTCACTAGGGTACTTGGATAAAATAAACAACAAGACAATTACTGGAACATGGACTTCTAACTTCCCCGGGCCCACGCCCCGGCGCCCATGGCCCCGAGCCTCCGCTCGCCGCCGCGCAGCGCCCGCCGGGCAGGGCGGAGTGGGAAGGGGGGCACAGGCAGCTCCCTCCGGCCCTCGCCCCGCTTTCCCGGCTCCTGGGGGCACTTCCATGGGCACACCTACTCCCTGGGGCCGAGGCAGCCCAAGGGGGTGTCTTTCGGTCCCAGTCCTACNTGGTCAGAAATGCTGGGGAGAGGGAACGGGAGCTCGGCCCAAGCCTGGCTGGCAGCCCCTTGCTTTGGGGAGAAGGAGAGCGGGGCTACGGCGCCGGAGCCGAGCCCGCCTCCGGGGGAGGGCGAAGCCCAGCAAACCCCAATTCCGCCGAAGTGCATTAGGTGGAGGAAGTATATCTCTAGCGGGGAGCAGATTGAGTGTATTAAGCTAGCATGAAACCAAAGGTCAGTGCAAATGTATCTTAATAGACTGTCTCAAATGGAGTGTGCCTCCTTTGAAGGCCGCTTGCTATTGCTTTCCTCATTACCATAGCGATCCTAACGTGGCATGCTGATGCACCATAAAACTCACACTTTCAACCCCAAAATCAGCCCCTTTGAACAACCCGAGCTTGATTAGACCTTTCTCCTTTTCTTTTCCCCCTTAAAAACCATTTCCTTGCCTTTAGAAACTCGCCCTCAAATCCCAAACGCATTCTCTGATCCCGGCAGAAAGCAGAAACAAAAGTGAGCTGAGGCGATGGTTCAAGCGGGCCTTTTCTTCCTGACAGTCTTATCCATTTTTA
Organism: Balaeniceps rex; assembly: GCA_013401315.1. Taxonomy (NCBI): domain Eukaryota; kingdom Metazoa; phylum Chordata; class Aves; order Pelecaniformes; family Balaenicipitidae; genus Balaeniceps; species Balaeniceps rex. The sequence goes on from VYZW01024213.1 coordinate 127,141, forward strand.
TTATGGTCTGGAACAAGTGCCCTGTTCGCGTGGGTTTTGTTTACCGGAAATTAAATGAAAATTATTTAGTCCGCGTCAAACAAAAATATATACTTGTATACACAAGAAAAAGGGCCTGTTAGACGTAAATATTATGTCCTTAATGAAAAGACTGGACGGGCTCCAGACTTCGCCTTTCACTATTTAAGTATGACTTGCCTATTGCCATAGAAATCCTAACTTACCATGAAGATTCACCGTTGTGAAGAAATACTTCTTTGTGCGAGCGTGCTTTGATGTCTAAGGCGTAAGATTCAGGCTTTCAGCTGCGTCTGTCTAGATTACCTTGAGAGCAACGGGGTAGACATCTGTAACAAGCAAATGAAAAATTAAAGGTGATTAGCCTGCATCCAAACACTTCTGTAAATAGAGAAATAAAGAAATAAACAGATCTCAGGACACGATGGAAGCATCCTCCCTGCCCGCAGCCGGCTTCTGTAGCTCCATTTCCATGGCACAAGTTTCAGGGGCTGCAGAGGGACGCAATCCTCCCCTAGTTTAGGCTCCTCTCTCCCACATTTCTCTCGCCTAGGTAATTCCCTACGTGTATCTCCCGGTAGCGACACGCTGCTGTCACTATTCGAGGCGTTTAAATACAAAAGTTGCCGAGTTTGGGCGAGTGAATAAGGGAACCCCGACTTGGTGCCTTGGGAGGAAAATAAAGCTGCATCAGTAGGGAAGGCGCTGGGCGTGGGGGTGTTTTTAGCCACCGACCAGCTATTTATTTTCTCGTAGCTTTTATATTTATACACATATACACATACGTGTGCGTGTCCATGTGTATCCAGTTGTACACACACGCTAACCCCAGTCACCTGAGATGAGGTACCAGACACGCGAAGATGCGTTACCGCAGCCCGCTGTCTGCGCTCAGCAAGCCATGGAAACCTCTTGCAGCAGCCCATGCTATTTATTTGCCTATACTATCTGGTATTCTTAAACATCATTAAAGTAATTAAACCGGCACCATTCGGCAGTTTCAAGCTACCCCAGTGGAGGGGTTTGTTTATTTATTTTGGGTTTTCGCCCCTTCTTTCTTTCTGAGCCGGAGGAGTGGACCCTGGGGGTTTGCGTAGGGTCTCGTTTGAAGCTCTGGGGCAGGGTGAAGGAGCTAGAGCCGCGTTGCCGGACGGGTACAAGAATTTATCATCGGGACTACTCGCAGGGCAGACGCCGTGGAGCAGCGGCCCCGGGTCCCCGCGCTGCCGGGACGCTGCCCGGCCCCGGCCCCGGCCCCGGCCCTTGCCGTGACGTCACCGAGCGGGCT
>VYZW01024216.1:4109-15346 GCA_013401315.1 Balaeniceps rex
TTAAAAACAAATCACTGATATCAGCCTGACCTTTATTAGGACCACTGCCACAATAAAACATTACCTGGCCTTCAGAATGAGGAAAACCACCAGGGAAACTGAGTTAGCCTCAAAACACTAGAACTTGTGTTTGCACAGGAGAACATGTAGTTCTTTTTTTTTAATATGGGGGGGTCCACTTTTGATGACAGCATATTTTTCTAGAAGGTAGTTTTGATTCATTGTGCAGTCTTTTGATTTTGCTTTTTCTTCCTGTTAAGCTCTGTGCTTGACATACTTTACCTGTATAACTAAATTCTGCTGATCAATATAACCTTAAAGTGCTACATGCTTCAGTACTGACCTGGTTATTAACACAGCTATACCACAGTATCTTCCTGCAGCTCTCACACGCCAGAGGCATGAAGACTCCACATCACTTACAATTTGCTGGTTTCTAAGCAAAGATTTGAGCCACAGTCCTCAGGGTATTACTCTTGGCTAATCCAGCAAGTCCAACTGAGAGTGCACAAAGTATGAGCCTGCTTTCAGGAACACACGTTTGAAGTTCATTACAGTAACTCAAACCACTTAAAACCAGTAGATTTATCATCACCTCAGAATCAAAGCTTTAGAATGAAAGCATACAATGAATAAAATCTCTGTGCATTTTGTGACTTGCAACTCTCGTTACTCCTAGGTTCCCTGAACTCTACACCTCTAGCAGCACCCAGAAACCTCACCCTTCCCACCCCTGCACTTTCCCCTCTTTCTTTGTGTACCTCCATCCTCTCTCAGAACACTCTCCTTTTTCTTGTCTATGAACTCAGAAATCTCCTTTGATCCTCTACTTAACTTCAAAAAAGAGTAACATCCTAGTTTGGATGATGCCAGATCATTAAAGCTTCTCCCAACCCAGCAAGTGTTATTTTAGCTTCTCTAAAGCAAAGCTCTTACAAACACTCACCATTTCCTTTTCTAGCCCTGCTAGAGTCTCATTTAATGCAACTACATGGGACTGAATCATGAAAACAAGACAGAGCTATATAATAAAAAAAAAACAACATGGACTTTTTTGTCCAGTTTGTTGTAAGCATCCCAGAAGGGCTGAGAAATCTTTCTCAAGACAGAATTGCCATACATTCTGCTGTAACTCCAGATTAACTTCAGTATATTCTACATTTAATGCTCTGTAAATTGTGAACATTTTATTCTGGGTCCTCACATTCCCCTAACTCATTAAGACCATAAAGTAAATATTAAACAGCTATTCTTTTTTATTTTTTAAAAGCTGTAATGCATGTTACAACAGTATGTTAAAGCCTTGGGAGCTTAAAGGATCGCTTCATCTAATTCTTTTTTCCTCCTTCTGTAAAATGTAATCATGACATAGTATTGCAATGTAACAGCTGTGTTGGTGATACATTAAGATGTAATCCCTACAACTGCTCAAAAACTACAAAGTATTTTTCCTTTATGGCCTCCCACCTCACTACAATTCAAACAAAAGAGGGAGAGAGAAAATAGTCTTCCGAAGTCTTGAATCTTGAGATCCAGCTGCCATCCCCCTCCTTTTCCTCTTTACTCTTCCACATGGGCAAGCATAGACCATTTTAAATGCAAGATAGCTACAGCTTAGATGTACTCACCTGTATTCATCTAAATATTCAATGATGCAGCGCTTCATTTGCAAGTTTGTTAGCTTTATAACACAAGCGGCTATGGTTTTTATCTATTCTTTTTATCTATTAAGAGGTCTTTCAATTATGTTGCCTGATTTTTACCTTATGTGAGCTGAGAAAGAGCTTCCAGGAGAGTCTTGCAACAGACCAAAATAAAAACAACACCCTTGCTTACCACAGTAAAGAATATTTTGAGTGTTACCTAAATAGCAAACAATTACATACTTCTCATAAATATACCAAATGCAGCTTTCACTTAAATAATAGGTAACCTGTTTCAAATTAAAGGTTCCTTATAGTCATTCAGTTGGAAAGACAGAGACATCTCAACATAACATACACGCAGCTTGTTACCACTTTGTGAAATCTGCAATAATTTTTACTCAAGAAGGTCCAATTATTAGTGGTTCAAAGATGAAGCAAGTGCCACTGTGCTTCCAGAAGACATACTAATCACTGCCTAGAGTGCGAACACGTTTCCCTAGGAGCTAATCAAGGTAAAACCTGACCGCTTTTCTTTATCTACATGATTATTTCATGATTCCACAATAATACTTTGATATTCATATAGTCCAAAGGGCTTTGCTTTCCACAGACAGATTTAATTTACAGTTCCAAGCATTGCATGTTTAGAGGCTCACCAGCCTGGCATTCTCCAAGCCCTTTCTACCCTCTAGAAGAACTACAGTCTTAAAAATAGGGATAAGGAGATGAGGAGCGTTTTGTTTCTTGATTTTTAGGTAGTCATGTATGTTGAAGAAAGAATGAAACATTAAGAGAACTATACAATAAGAAGCACATGTTATTTCAGAAAATGTTTTAAGTTAGAAAAAAAATGAAACAAAACTCATGCTATATTTGAACTCCACATGCAGGGTTTTTGTTTAAGGCGGCAGTCTTCTAGTATATTAAATTTACTTCTATCCCTTCCCCTTCATCAACAAGGGTTTGCATAACCAGATGTTCTTATACACTGCAGTTTACAGCTGCCCCATATGGAACTGCAACAATAAATATGCATAACTATGGAAACCAAAGCAAAGGTCAGGAAAAAAGTCAGTAGTTTAGTAACCTGATACTACCAGTTTAAGTTACTGAACCTACATCTTTGCCAAATGAACCTGATTACAAAATATGTCAAACATATTTTGCATCCAAATGCTTCTCTCTATATTCTTAAAACCTAAAGTATACTTACTTTTTACTTAGAGAAAAGTAATTTATGTTAAGATTGAGCTTTTTCCTACAAGCTGCCAAGTGCTTTCTGCCAGAAACAAAGTACATTAAATACTCACTGAATTCAACAGGTTATCAGTGGTACACCTCAAAACCTAGATCTGAGATTATTCCCAGATCTTACTGAGCTACATCTTCCTTTAAATAATCCTATGTTTATGTTGTCCATACAGTGAGGACTTCAGTGAATAAATATCACCTGCTTTTTCTTTTTCAAACCATCTCCATCTTTTGGTTACAGAGCAAAAAGTGGATACTAGTACTAATCATTCAGTAACACTACAAACATAAGCTCTCTTGCCTTGAAAGTTAAAAGGAATATTAAACAGAATATTTGTACATGTCACTACGTGATCTTTTAGTGAGGAACAAAAGTAAAACACACCTGCAAAAGCATGTTCAGCTAGTTAGTTGATTTACTAAGCCCACCAAACCTGTAATTTATCCTAAACTAACAAAGGATCTAATTTGTGCCCCCAGAAACATATACAAACTCCCTTTCTTGCTATTGGCAGAAGATTAAATCAAGAGAAATGGTTTAGTACAAAAATATTTTGTTCTTCGCCATTATTCCTTCCATGAGCAGGAAAGGAAATTTAAACCCCAACTCCCTTCTACCCCTAAATTCAGTATTCTCTCCTCCAAAATAAAGCCTTTCAGACTCAGTTGCAGGTAAGTACTCTAGCAGGTATGGCTCACAATTTCAAAAGTAGGACTGTCAAATACTGTCCAGCTGAAGTTGCAAAGGATTATTTATTTTTAGCAAAACTGTAGTTGACTCTGCTCTGGTGCACATTACAGAATTAGCAAATAGCTAATTGAGCAAGGCTTTTAATTCAGAAACATATAAGGCAATTAAGCTACTTAACATAAAAATTGAGCATTTTCTGAGAGGCCCCGCCAATATGAATGACAAACTTTAAACACTGGAGTTCTTACAACAATAAGGTTGGGGCACAATGGAGAAGTTTAAATATTTAATTTAGACTGAGCTGTAGAGTCATTAATTTTTTATTGATGCAAATCTGCAATTCAACTATAGCTAGACAGTGATGCAACCCATTCTGGCTGAAAGCAGGGTGATTTCTCCAACACAGAATGGGATATAACCCCTCTCCTCCCAACAACATCGCCTGCTTTTACATGGAGATCTCAGGCCATGACAGAGTCAGAACTGCATCTGGGCCTGGATGAAGGTCCATCCTCTGCTCATCATTTTGCTTACTCTTCAAAAAATGCAGCTTGATCACGTATCTGGAATATACAATTACAGCATCAATTTACACAAAACTGCTCTTAAGAACACGCCCTGTTTTGAGAATGCCATAAGCAATCAGAAGCTACTTTGCACTTAGCCCTTGTCGATGGTGACAGAGCATCACTCATCCAAAGCCAACACACTGAGGAAGTAGAGATATTAATACTGAAAAAGGAAACGTATCTGCATTTCTATATGCAGAGCAAGACAGAGGTTTTAGCTGCTAGCTCATCTAAAGCTGGAAGCAGTCTACCTAAGGCAGCTAAGGTTCATTAATCCAACAAACATGCCAAAAAGGGAAAATTCTAACCTCTTCCAAGTCCAGCTAGTATTCAAGGCAAATTATGCTTTTATTTTCACTTTTAATGATTCTTAAATATTCTACTGAAAGTATATATTTAAAACTTAAGTCAGCCTTGCTGCAAAGTACTAGCAAGTCTTGACATTACATGTGCTTAGTAAAATCTACTTCTACTTTTCTAGGAAGCAAAAGGAGACCCAATACATGCTCAAGCTTTTTCAAAATAAGCGTTGTTCCAACTTCAAAAGCTCAATACCTTGCCAGGTTCAAGGTTCTCAAAATTTAAGTCAAATTGGTCAACCAGCTAGTAGTGAAAAACCTGAGCTGATGACATATGGTATGCTATCATGCTCCTTAAGATTACATAAAAGCAAAATAAAACATTTTGTGACCTCATTTTGCGGTCACACAGATGTGCATAGCCAGTTTTACAAGAAGTCTGTTTATGTGCCATTTCCAGCAAAATCCAGAAGTGGCAGGTGTCCATGAAACATTGAAATGGAAACATTTCAAGTACAGCAGAAGAATGTATTTCCATAACACCATTCAAAGAGGAAGCAGCTCACACAGAACACGCTACACCTGCGCACCTGTAAGTCTTCTCTGGTCAAGCTTCCTCCTTCTGCACTGCAGATGCATGGGTTGGCCAGGGCCAGGAGTAGAAACTGTTGGGCAGAGGAAGGATGGAGATCAAGAAGCAAAGGGAAAAGTAACAGTGAAGACCTCTGCAAGCATTACTGAAAGAGTGAGGGGAAGCGCTGCAGTCCAGCAGACTCAGTATGTGCCTCCCTCCCACCCTGAAGCACAGAGGGAGGAATCCAGGCAGATCACCCAATGACCTGTGCATACAGCAAGGGAAACACCTCAACTCCATCAACAGGGATTCAGGAGGTCTGCAGACTTAGGAAAGAGCAGCAGGACCATCCACCAGGCACACGGGGCACCGGAGATGGTACAGCAGAGGCTCAATGAGGCAGCTTGCTTGCTGTGGGGCACCTGTGTGCTGAGGAGCCTCCAGGGCCTGGTAAAAGTACAGAGATATCAAGAAAGAACTCATGTCAACTGGAAAGAGCTACATGTTGTATTAGAGCCACAGAAAAAGGGTACATACAAGTGCATACTTCATACAGGCTACCTGCACCATGGACAAGTTTGGCAGGGCCTGGATGTGGGCAGAGCTGACCTGGCAGTGATGCTGATGAAGCAGGACCTCCCTTCCTCTCTCCTCCAATGGAAGCTTAATATCTGTTTTGGTTTAGGGTTTTTGTTTTGGGTTTTTTGGGGTTTTTTTAGATGACCACTATTCCTACTAGTCTTCCCCTTAGAGATGGACTGATGTTCCTCTCTAACCATCCTAAGAGCTTCCCCTAGGGAAAGACAGACAAAAAAGGAGAGGAAACAAAATGATTTAACTGGACACAAATGAAAATGGTCAAGGACAGTGAGGGTCAACATAAAGAGGAGGAACTGTAAGGAGGATCAAGCAGAGCAGTCCCAACAGCACCCACTGTTCTCTGAAAGGGGAGCAAGTGTTGTATTCAAAGGATTTCTGATCTACCCTAGCAAGGCCCTGCTTAAATTGCTGAACAAGAGAGGACCATATAAATCAGATAATTCAAGTCCCTGGCACATAACTGTCTGAATAGGAATTAGCTTTAGAAAGTACTTGTAAAACAGACTGCACCTCTATTGATTATTAAAATAAAAATGGTACACATCCTGCTGGCTACTTATTGCAGAGTCGAGAGGACACAGTTTAACCATCTGCAAAGCAGCACAGACAAAGCGTTTGAAAAACAGATTATGCCAAAGCATTAACTGCAAGTGAACGAATGACTGGTTAGACCAAGTTTCTTTAATACTTGTCTTCGAGATTTTTCAGCAAAGGCCAAAAACTCCACCAAAATAACAGCTTACAGAGTATTAAAAGGAAACATTCATCATGCTGAAAAAATAATGTTAAACACATTTCATGAAGCAGTCTTGTTTAGATGTTTAGCTACTCCATTACCAGATTCATTTCATATTCCAACCATTACCTCTTGACAGAAAGTAGAGAGAAGAATCCACATTGACATGTAAGCAATTCAAATCAAATTTAGTGAAGTTGATTTTGAAGCATTTTCTGAGGAAAGAAAAGAAGTTAATGAAATGGAAGCACAGCTTCTAACTTCTGGGGGGAGCGGGCTGCACCTGGGGGTCAGGAGGATGGGAATGGATCACACTGCAAAAGTGCTAAATCACCTGTTTCCAATCTTACTCAGTTGCCAACAGATACAGTTAAAAAAGTTCTAGTAAACTTACAGATTAAGAATGCATTCTTTTTTTGCAGATTTAAAAATAAATTTATTAGTCTGAAGTCTTCTATACAGAAAGCTATTGTGAGATTGCAATGGTGTAGGTAAGAGTATCACAGGAGAACGAACAGCAAAAGCAGCTCTGGGAAGTGAATTCCAACTAAACAGAGAGGAAAAAGTGAAACTAAAAAAGCAGGGTGCCTGTGATAACTTCTAGAACCTAATCTTTTAAATTTTTAAGGTTACTTTTTACATAGTCAAGGTAAACAAATGTTTTAAAGGCAGGAAGTTCTCAAGTGGATAATAAATTAATGTTTAAATTCATGAAAATTTACTATATATACACACTTACTAAATATATATTTAGACATCTGTATACATATATAGAGAGAAATATCTGGACAAATAAAAATTTAGCCATCAGTGTAGATAAAACTTATAAACAGAATTTTCTTCCTCCTTGATAATGAAGGCTTGAATAACTTTTTAATGAATGACCTTTATACTTTGGGGATGCCATCTTACAAATGTCTTTGATTGGGGCAAAGTCATAAGATACTTGATAACAGTATTTCAGTTTTATTTATGAACTAGGAAGTACAACAGGACATGGGGAGCATGCTGCTGAGATATAGGTCACCTGATTTATTTACTACTGTATATGGGCCTGCCACCCACCGAAAACAGAAAAAATAGGACAGCTTTTTAAAGTTCAACTGGACAAGACTGGACTTTCTGCCTTGAAATCAGAAATCTGAAAGCTAGAATGATTTTGTTCATCAAAGTGTTTTTTTTTTTAAAAACTTTTTATATCAGAACTTAAAAACCAGGTTGCATCACAAGTGAGAAGTGATTTGAATCATTTACCATGACTTGAAAAAATACACTTTATCACTGAAGGGTAGCAAGACTTCCCTAGTTAGTCAAAGACACCAGTGTTTCAAAGAATTTAAAGTTCACTAATGCTGAAAATCATATGAAGTTAGCAATGCCAATCAGAACAATGAATAAAAGACGATGCAGCAATATTTTTCCTAAAATACTAGCCACTTTCACACTGAAGTTAGAGACCCTCATCATTTCTGAGGTGTGATTTGGTGGAAAGGATTAAATACCTGACAATTTCCCACCAGAAGCAGCCTTGGAAGGGGGAAGATCAGCCTTTTCTGTTCAGTGCAGTAATACGTCTCTTGTTTGCAGTGGGGAATGCCTCATTCTCCATTTTGTGTCTCTATTTCAAAACAGGGACACTGCTGACTTCAACTGCCTTAAGACTTACCAGTTTTCTGAATGATCACCCAAGCAGTCTTTAACCTTTTTCTTCTTAAACTGTTCATTATGGCATAAACCCAGATTTGATCGTGTTAAATGGCAAAAAATGAAAAAAAAAAAAAAAGGCCACACGCATTGAGAAATACATGAGGTAATCCTCTTTTCCTCCAAGACTTTAAGATCGCTATTTTACATTTAGGTTTTTTCCTGCATATGTAAAATGTATTTCCAAACATTTAGCTCCCAATGCAAATGAACTGACAAAGACAGCCAGAATGCTGCTCAGTTACTCCAAAAGCCATCCTGCCTCCTGCAGCCCCAGCTCTCACCACAGACTTGTCAGACAACTTCTATGAATTGAGTGCTTATTATCTCTTCCTTCCTCACTACTATGATGGCCTGAATTTAAAAGCACAGTGGAAACAATACTTGATTGAATCGCCTCTTCACTGAAACCATAACAACATTACAGAATGAAGCAAACAATACTCAAGAGGGGTCCAATTTACCTCTGGCCTTGTAAAGTTACTGTTCTTTGTATTTGTGCTTATAAAAAATACCATATTAAAAACACTAATACAAGAATACCTTTAGGAAACAGCATGCTCTCTTAATGGTAAATACTATGGCAGACAGATCGCATCACTTCACAAGAAATAGATGCTTTTCTGTCAGCAGGTCAACTCTTCCTTGTCCATGCACAGACTACCTAAGCTGCTGTGGCAGGAGAAAAGAGGGAACACCGCCTGCACGAACCCCTTTCTGGGTACCCCAGGCCTGACAGGACACATGAGCTCAGCAGCAGGCCTATGAAAACAGAACTGCTGATTTTGGAACCAGCAGCATAGCAGTGTTTGCATGAACTAGCAAACCCTTCAACGTCCAAGCCTGTTTTGTGCAGAGCCATCTTGGACATAACCAAAATCTCAAATAATTTTTAAACACAGTTATATTGCTGAATTCCTCTCACAGAAAGGAAAAAATAAAGGTAAATAGCCATAACAGGAAGACAGTGGTCAAAGCAACCAGCAAAAAATGGTCTCTCTCTCCAGGTTTTGTGTATTTTGGTATCCATCAGGATAGACAGGAGAGACGTCCCATACTATTTTCTTTGGCATGCCTCTCTGTCACCTGACGTCCCGCCAAAGTGTCAACCTTGACAAAAGTGAATCTTCAGAAGAAACTCAAAATGACTTGTGGATGAGCTCTAAAAAAAATTTGCTTAAATGAAGGAAGCATGCAGCCACCTCCATGAAGAGCTCAATAATTAACACCTGTAGCTGGAAACTAGGAAATTACAGGGAACAAGAAATTAAATGAGATCTTACAGTGCTAATTCAAAGCTCTAGAAAGTGGTTTGTAAGATAATTAATACAACAGGCCCCACCCTGCAGCAAGAGGTAAATAATGGAGAGGTTCTCTCCACTGCATTTAAAAACCTAAAAAACCCTATGGAAATCATCACTCTAAGGTCAAATTGTTTGTACACAAAAACACAAATATTAAAATCTGTATTCTCTTCCTTCTTTGCAGACTCTAGAGATCTTCTCTCAGACAAATTACTAATGGAATAACAATCACAATAATGAAAAGCCTTTTTGAATAACCAATCTACAAAACCCATTTTCTGCCTTATTAAAAGGGTAAAATGTTTGTGGGGGCAGTTTTTCTTCCCTTGCTGGTATCTCAAGTGTCTTCTTTCAATACCATTATTATTCATCCAATATTTTCAGCCAAGTAGATACTTTGGGAAGATCTGACTGTTGATTAAAGCAACAGATATAAATCAGTACATGGAGAGGCCTGTAAAAGGCATCTCTATAAAGCCACTTTCAGGAATCAAAGGCCTGGCAAGGTGTATTAACTGAGACATACTGCTATGAAAACTTAACTACAGTTTCTTCTCCCAGGTTTCTTACTTCATTTGAGTCTCTCACAGGCCCATGTTTCCCAGGTATAAAATAAGCTTACAGATACTAAGATCAGGTGCTTTTTGAGGAGCACTAAATGCTTCCCTCACCTAAGCCAGGATGCTCACCAGCGTCAGGTATTACACAAAGGCCTCAGCCCCACCTCCGTGGGAACACGCGGGTTTAGCCCGTATTTAGTGCCAGCAGCATCAGACCTACTTTATATACCTTACTTTTGCTAAAGGGAAGTGCTATTGGTCTACTTCAATTCTCATTCCCTCTCAGGTCCTCCAGAATGTCACTGTTGACCAGCTAAGGCTCAAAATTATTGCCCACATCTCTTGAACACTCCACTGCCCAAAAGAATTTTATGCACAAACAGGACAAACTGTGAAGTTAACTTACTATTTAGAACAGCACTGTCCCAACAGCAAAGACAGATGGACTCACGCAGCCTTCATCGCAAAAAATTCAAAACACTACAATAAGCTTTATGGTGCAAAGGAACAGCTTTTACTCCAATACTGAATCTCTCACAGGATTCACAGTTTAAGTCAAGAACATTTATCTAGATTAAACTGTGGTACAAGCAATCTCAAGAAACTTGAAAGAAGGTAGAAAGCAGGATCCGAAAAACCTAAGAGTCCTAGCACTGAAGTCTTCCAGACACTCTGAAGAGCTAACAAAGGTTAGTGGTGCAAAGACGTCTAAGCCTCCAGTGTTGACAAGAACATCTCACTGTTTCACATTTACTGTAATGCTTTGACATTTAGGGAGAAGTACAGTTACAAGCATACTTTCAGACTTTTCAAAAGATGACTTTTGGGGGAAAACTTCCCATTTTATAAAACACCATTTTCATAAAATTATGAATTTAGTACCTGAAAGTCCATTTTTGCCACTAGTTCCATTACCAACACAAATGAGCCAGCATTGTTGAGAATACAATAAGCTGATGTAAAAGGGAGCTGAACCAACCCCACCCTCCCCTTGAGACTCCCCCGAGATAAGGTTGTGCCAAAATCCTATCAGATGTACTTTGATCGTTCCTAATTCTTCAGTGTGTCAGACAGTATGAACTGAGGCACATCTGCATTTCTTTATTGTCAGAATAATGACAGGATAATGGTGTTGGCACTAGGCCAGCCATTTTTTGAAATATTGTTGGCACGGACCTTATTTGCAGTACTGTGAGTAAATGGTCTTGCCTGACAGTTATGGAACAAGTCAAGGAAACATGGTAAAAAAAGTTACTCCTAAGTTTCCTGCGTTTTTAAATAACTCCTTATTAGTTGAAATCTT